>BPLR01009845.1:0-18698 GCA_021605095.1 Caerostris extrusa | reverse complement strand
ACCGAACAAGATTGCCATATCGATGCTAAAAGATGTAGAGTGGTTGGACTCGCTACACGGAATATAAAGCAAATGAAAAACAACTGAAATGAACCAAAAAATGCATGGCAACAATAATTCTTCATTTAGTTCTGTTTATGATAATTTAATGCAACCAAATGTGGAATTTCAAAAGAATATGTATTCTAATACAGACCCGGCAGATGACACGAATCGAAAAAACGCAAAACATTCAAAACCAGTACATCTGATTCATCATCTTCAGATACATTTAAAAACAAATATTTCTGCAATCATCTAGCATCTTCAGGTTGCAGTACATCTTCTGGTTCGAGTGCTAATGCAAATTTAGCTTGGATGACATCCGTTTTCTCTGGTACAAATATTCCTGATACTTTAGTAGAGAATATAAATTCCAATACCATAAATTCAAGTGACAGCCAGATTCAAGAAACTCGCAAATTTACTCAACTAATTAATAAAAAACAGTGTAAACGCTCAAGAAACACAAGCAACCGTTTGAATGTAGTTAAAAGAACTTTGGATGTAACTTGTGATTCGGCTTCAAATACAGCAAGAAAATCAAGTTCAAATACAGAGGAAATACAAAAGAAACTTCAGCGTTCCGAGCTTACAGTAGAATCAAGCAATACAGCACCAACTCAAAGAATAAATTTTATTCCAACAGCTAACTCTACCCTTGCATATAATACTGCATCTGTACCATCTACGATTAGCAACACTGTAGTAAATAATTCAAATACCGCTCCTCTTTATTTAATACTACCTCCAAATTCAGAATCATCTTTGAAAAATCCGAATTACTCGCACTACTTCCTTATTCTTAATAATAATGCTCAACCAAATCAATCGAATTTGATTCCTTCTTCAGGAGTTGCTACAAATGCGAATAGTTCGACAAACACTCAAACTCAGAAAGACACGTTATCTTTTTCGGATAATAATACCAAAAATGTAAATCAGTCTAATATTCTTTTACATCAAAATGCTTTACAGTTTAAACAAATAAACTTGGGACAATCTTCAACTGCCACTACTGCTACAAACTCTTGTTAATTCTAGTGTAAAATATCATGTGATTCCTCAATTGATCTTGCAACCAAATTCTGTTGTAGGAAATAGCAATCAAAGTGACATTTGTTTTTTAAAACCTATCTCTGTTGCGAGCAATGTAATGAACACATCGGTTTCCATGAATCAATCTGTTTCAGCTTCAAAAGTGCACTATTCTACAGCAAATAGCATTTCAACTTCATCTTCTCAGAGTTCCTATAATTCAGAACCATCGGCAAGTTCGAAAGCAGATACCAAAACTAAAACTCTGCAAGCGAAAACTAAGCAAGTACCATCAAAGCCAATTAAAAATATTTCGCTTGGAAAAGACAAATATGCTATTCAACAAATAAGTATACCAGTAAAAATGGGAGATAGCAATAAAGAACAAAATGACTGTATCGATTTGCACAAAACTAATGAAGATTATCCAGGAGGAAAAACAATTTCTGAAATTAAGTTAACTGAAAATTTAACTCCTAATTCTAAAGAATTACAGATAAAAAGTGCCTCAAATTCACAAGTTATTTTCAGTATACCTCCAGACATAACGAATTCAATTAAGCCAAAACATATTAATAATATAAATTTTGTTCCAATAACAATGAATAGAGATTCAAAAATTAAACAACCAACATATCATATACTTAAGAATACAAACACGGTGGTATCAAATCAAATGCCTTTATCTGTAAATACACAGCCAATAAATGTAAATGTATTTCCTATATCAGAGACATTAGAAATGAATAAAAATATCCATTCAAGGAATACAGTTAAATTGGTAGATATAATTGACAATCAAAGTACCCCGGATTGCAATTTAGAAGTGCAAAACGATTGTGTTCAAATTAAAGTGGGAAATACCAGAACAAATCTTTGGCAACTTTGCAAGAATTGTTTCCACCGCCTATATCAATGGTTCCGGTATGCATAATACCGCCAACTCAAACTATAAATCAAGTTAATACATCAAAGATTTTGATATTGAAAGGACCCGGCCAACAAAATATCTTCCAGCATAAAATGCAAATTAATCCAATTCAAACTCGATTGCGGCCAAATTTGAAAAAAATAAACATGAAATTTAAGAAAATGGGTCGCCGTAAAACGGTTAGAGAACTTCTTCAAGAACGCAAACAAACTCTGTCGAAACAAACTAATAACAAAATACGTAGAGAAATAAGAGTGTTGAGACCAATTCTAAAACTTCCCGTCAATACTTTTTGTCAAAGCACCACTACACCAACAATAACGAATGTTTCTAAACTGAACGAAGCTTCAAGTAGTACAAATTCAACTACAAATATACTAGTAAAAGACCAAACATCTTGCTTTTACCATCATCTTCAAAGACTGCTGAAAAAAATTCGTTAGATGATTATTTGCAAAGTGTTTTCAGGAATGAACAAGAAGCTAGTTGCAGCGAAGAGTTTTCAGGTATTGAAAGCATAGAAGGTGGTAGGTCTTAAAACTTTTATTTTTATTTATTGTAAAAAATTATGCCTTTATTTATGCATTAGAGAAACTCAAAATAGTGTCAACACTTTACTACCCATATGTGTATAAATGATTTTATATAGTAATTTAACAATTTATTATTCATAACACGAAACTACATACAACATTTGTTTCATAAAAATATAAATATTTTGATAATCATATTATTTCTATTTAAATAGTGCAATGGGTTGATTGTTAAATTACAATGCAACAAAAGCACATGAAAATTTAAATTTATTTTATACAAATATTTTTTATAATTTCCTAAACAACCATTTAAAACATATTTATTCAATTCCTTCTATTAGCTCACACTCTCCTTATATATATATATATATATATATATATATAAAAAAATGATTTATAAAGGATTTTCTGCAATATAGTGAAAAAAAAAAGTAGGAATTGATTTAAAAATTTTTTTTTTATATATTACTTGTTTTAATTAGTATAGAATTTAAAAGAATTTGTTGCCATGTTTGACAGTCCAGTTAATATAAAATAACAAAGTTTCTTTAATGTTTTTAATAAAAGCCAAATCTAACGAAAGGAATATTTCCATGTTAATAGCTTCACTGATTATAAGCCAGTATTTAATTTAGCGAAATCTTTGTTCCAAAAGATTTCGCCAAAGAAAGAAATTGTCCAATAAATAAATAAGCCACATAAAATATTTAATTTAATATAATTATGTACCATATTTAATTTTTCATTATTTCCATCAGCATTTATAATCTCATACGGATTTTCTGTTGATTCAAACTTATTTTTCATTTTTACTTTACATCTTAATTTTTGATAAAGTAAATTTTTAATTAAATTTTAATTTTAATTTTTATTTTATACCTTAATTATTTTTATATAAGGATATATTAACTATATAAGAAAATGTATATGGTTTAATTTTATAATGAATGAAGTTATTAATTTTTCAGTAAGTTGAAATTATTTAACTTTGTTTTATACTGACTTGCACATATCATAAATATATAAGTTATACTTAAATTTTACACCACTTATTCTTAATGAAAACCTTTAATTAGAAAAAACCATTTTCTATTGAAATATCAAATTTGAAAATATAAATTTCAGTTATACAGCTTCAATTCAATAGCTGATTTTTTAAACAGTATTACGTACTTAACAGTACGATATCTTCATCTCCAGTATAAGGTAAAGACTTAAGTTTGATGGCAAGACATACATCTTTTAATACGCTTTTATTAGTTTGTTTGTTTTGTAACTGACTCTTTTTGGGCTCGATTTTTCCCTACTTTAAGCGATCAGATATAGTTTAAACGTTGTAGACTTATCAAGGACAGACGATAATAAATTATTTTGATAAGTTTATTATCTCATCATTATTAGGATCGCCAGGATTAGTGATTTTATTTTAATTTATGAAGAGCAATTTAACCTATGTAGAATGAAAGTACCTAAGACATTCAAACCCACGTGGGACAGTGGCACAACGGATAACGCGCCTGACTACTATCAGGAGATTCCCTGTTCGAAATCCTGGCTGGCTCGACCTATTCGCATTTAGCCTTTGTTTTACTCACAATTAAATTATTGTATGAACTATAGTTCAGTCCTCCGTACCGGGACCTCATTTAAATGCTATAGTTTAAAAACACGCTTTTAGAGTTAATCGAACTAAAAGTAAAAATAAATTATTAGTTTAAAAAACTAAAAACACGCTTTTAAAAAGATAATCAAACTAAAAAGTAAAAAATAATTGTTAACGTAAGAATAAAAATGACTGACGAGAAGATTGATGTCACTGTTCTAAAAGCGTGGTGTGCTCGATATCAATCGTTATAATTTTTCACTAGTTTCATTCGGAAATGCAGAGTTAGTTTAAAAATGTCATACGAAGCACCCCACGCTTTTTAGAACAGTGACATCAATCTTCTCGTCAGTAATTTTATTCTTATGTTAACAATTATTTTTTACTTTTTAGTTTGATTAACTCTAAAGAGTGTTTTTTAGTTTTTTTTAAACTTTAATTTTTATGATTAAAGGGAGATCTATCAGTTCCTCAGAGATTAAAAAGAAAAAGCAGAAAAAAAATTTTAATGGGCAGAGAGTTCTCAAAAGGAACAAGTAGTTTAGATGTTATTGAAGGACATATGACTGAATAAACTATACTGCTGATTTTCAGAATACAAAAGAAATATTTTTACCAAAATTTAAAACCTAAAAATGAAATTTTACTTCAAATATTATTTAAATTTATTTGAAATAAGGTCTTAATGGTATAAAGTTTCTCTATTTCAAAAAAAAAAATGATTCCTGTTTCCATAATTCAGATACCATTTTAGTTTTTAATTTCTCTAGATTTCTCGTCATAATGTCAAATTAATTTTTCAGTTATGTACCACAGAAAAAAATTTTTGAGATAAAATACAATAATGTTGTTTCAAAAGATAAAAACACAATATATATATATATATATATATATATATATGTAAATCGTTTAAAATATCGTATATATAAATTATACTATTTAGATTATTTTAATGCTTTTAATTGATAATTAAATTATACAATAAATAATGAAATCTTGTTGTCAAATATTGTCCGTCCTAGTTTTAAAAACCTTGTAAATGAAATGTAATTAAATCAACTATAACTGTCTATAAAAAGGAAATTTTCAATATGTAATTCAACCTTTGTGACTTATTTTATTTCCGTGAAGGATTTTCTTAACTTACTTCATGAATTCAATGTTTCATCTAAAAGTGTATTTTTAAAAATAAATATAATTTTCATATTAATGTATGTATTGTTAATTATTCGAATCACCTAATCGTTTAGTTATCTAAAATGTTTTCTAAGTGAAGTAATTATGTATTCCATTCTTTGGCTTGAATAAAATTCTCGGTACATCACATGTAATGTTTTTATGAAATAATAACGTCATTTAAATACTACAATAGAGGTGATTTTATCGAGAGATAAATCTAGAAAAAACATTTGATATTTCATAAGGAGACAAAGGTTTTTTTAATGCTATTTTGTTTTGTATTTTATAAGCTGTCTTTTGTAAAATTATCAGGAACATTTATAAAATGTTGTATAAATAAAAATTTAAAAATTACTTAAAAAAAATTTGATCCAAATTTTATAACTATTAGCTTTAACATGGTCTTGATTTATAGAATTTTTCCTTTTTAGCATGAAAATTATTCCCATTTAAAATTTTGGTTACTTTGTCTTAATTGCCATAAACAATATTATGTATTTACATTTATAGGTTAATATTGTAATGGGTGGTATGTAAGTATTTTTAATTTAATATGCATAGTTGGAATGATATAAGTATACGTATATAATGTAATTGATTAATTATTGCCGTCAAGAAATTATCTTTTTCATAAATAAAACAAATTTTAACTCTCTGGTGTTTCACCATATCTGAGCTCTACGCTTAATCGAAAGGATTATCGGCCAAGACATTATGATATGTCACAGCTAAACATCGGATATTTTAGAGTAAGTAATTTTTTTATACAAAATTGTTGAGTTATTTTCAAACTATAAACTATTTAAAAATTATAGGACGAAAAACAAATTATTAAAAATTTATTTTTTTAAAGGTTGACGATGACATTGATTCCTGTGGCCGATTTCGTAGCAAATTCAAGGTTATTTTTAGTAAAAAGGTGCCCATTTTAAACTATTCAAATTAATTTGTTGTTTTTCATTAAAATTTTTGTAATTGATGTATAACACTTTTTCCAGACAGTTTTTGTATGATTTTCCGGTTTCTCGATGCAACCAGTTCGGTTTGAAGTCTACAGCAGTGTGGGAACAGATGGCTCGTATTGCAGTGTCTTTTAAATCGGTCGTTTCCATGAACTTAAGCGAAAGGACAGTCCAGATAAGTATTAACACTCCTCCAGCAATTACTCTGGGGAGATTGAAGGCACGATCAGGGATCATTGCTAATGCAACTATTTACGATACTCCGGTAGAGAGCAGTTCCTCGTGGGGCAGTATGATAAGAAGCACGTTTCATCACAAAGTAAGACAAATTCTGTTCTTAATTTATGCAAGAATATCGATGTACATAGCTGAGTAATAATGGGTTTTTATTTTGGCAGATTGTACTGAGAAAGCGACAAGCAGGCAAGTTGAGGTCCTTTTTGTGCCACTTTGATGATAGGTTTATCACTCTGACAAGCCTCGGTGTTTGTGACAATGGAATAAGCAATGCGAGCGAATTGTCCATCTTTGAGGGAGAACTGTCGCCAACTACCCTAAAGAAAAGTTTTAGTAAAAAGTAAACATGCTAAATATTATTAATTTCTTTTTACCAAAAAATACTTATTGCAACATGATACATTTTAGAGCAATACATAAATGTGTTAGGAACCATTTGATCTACTAAGACAAATAAAAATGAATATTAATAGGAACACGTACCTTTTGATGATATATTTAAGTTTCTAATATTTTATAATGTAATTTTGTCATTTCGAATGATCCCCACGTTGGGCCCCAGATTGTAATATGCAAATATTGGCGGTTCTACGTCGGGCGCCAGATTGTAGTGTTGTGGGATGTGCAGATGGATTGCAATAGGGTATGGTTGGGTTGAGATTTGAGGACACGCGGCTTTATTTACACGCAGATAAACACCACATACACGCAATTAGATATATACAATATTTAACACATTTAAAGACAAATAATTTTAGATTCGTGGAGGGATTCCGCTTCTAATCAAAAATCCGTTTTACATGTGCGAAATATACTCCCTCTCCGATTGAGAGTCTGTATACCAACTAGTACACAGGATTGTGCTAAATATATTTCCTCTCAGGGGGGAGACTGTAAATCTAATGTTTCTCAACAAACGCGCGGTTTGAGCTGTACTAAGAGTTTCTCAGCGGTAGCGCCGTTTGCGCTATGCTTCCTCTCGGGTGAGATTCTCGATGCCTACTAACCATTTCTCATGAACGCCATAGGAAGCGCTTTCCCAAATGCGTAGGAGGAAGCATAGTTACAATAATACATTAGTAGGTTGAACATAATAAAAATGGAACTAAAAATGCTATAACTTTTTATAGAACATCACTTTGAGCAAGCATTATACTAAATATAAAATAAATTTATACGTTTAATCTTAATATTTTTCCAAGAATTACTCAGCTTTATATAATTATTTTTATGGAAAGACATTTTTATAGAGTTTTTTTATATATTTTTCTTTTAAATCTTTTTCAGTAATGGGGTGTAATTGGAATGAGTGTACTAAGGGTGAACTTTAAAATATTTAAATACGTCAGATTTATTTATGATTATTCTTGTGTCTTTTTTTTTTTTTTTTTTTTTTTTTTTTACTTCTTATTTAGACTAAATTTCGCAAAGAATCGCTAAATGTTTAAAAAGCATAAATTTTTGTTTTTGCATAACTAAATATTTGAATTAGTTTTAAATTTCTTGAAATAGCCTTGAATTCTACTGTATATTTCATTAGTAATTATGCTGAAAATATTTATTTTAAATGTATAAACATCAGTCATTTTATAATACAAAATGACTATAAAAAAATAAAAGCGGAAAACATCAATTAAAAAAATTGTTCTGCATTTAATTTGATTTTCAACAGAAGAAAAAAAAAAAACGTAGAATGATAACAGCAAAAACACTGTCAGAATAAATGTCACAAAATATTCATGAGAAATAAATATATTGCTTTTATAAAAGCATTGACTTTTACTCTTGGGTAATATAACAAAATTTAAAAAAAAACGAATAAAAATAGTAAAACAACCGAATTAATTACTAAATGTAGTACAGTTGATCTCATTTTTGATGTTTCTTTCTCCATAGAGAAAAACACATAATGAATTGCTCCATTTGTTAAATAATTAAATAATTCTCTCTTGTTTTTCTTTTTTAGATAAAAAAGTGGTATCAGACGTCTGTCTCGGTGGGATTCACCACTCAGTGATGATCTGAAAGTATTTGGCGAAGAAGAACTATTGCTACCTAATCAGATGTGTTCGTGTCGCATTAGCTGTCGATCCGTACGCTGCTCATGCGTGAAAGTAGCCAAAAGCTGCAGTTCCATTTGCGATTGCATTAATTGTGATAATCCTCTCAATATCCTGGAATCCATTGGATTAAACTTGAATTTTTCACTCAGTGACTGTTGCTTATTTCAAAATATCTATCAGGTATTAATATTGAGCATCACAGGAATAGGATCCTTCTATGAATAACAGCTACATTTTTTATTTTAAAAGTACAAAATATATTAATATATACATATTTTAAAAATTCTGTTTATCATTTTTTGTCGTTAAAAAATATTCACATTTACCTTCTTTTAACTTTGATATCATTTAAAAATAATTAATATCCGTGCATATCATCTTTGGATTATTAACATTGGTCCGTTACGTTACTGGGTGGTTCAACATTTTTTACTTTAAATAAGAATATTTAGAAAATTCTAATACGGATCAGATATTATATCTTAAATTAGCATTTATGTGTTTCGATTTGGAGCTTTATTTAGGAGAATATAATTTTCTCTTTAAATTGATTGTTTAATAAAATCAGTTAAAAATATAATTAAAAAATTATTGAATCATTTTGTAATTCGCATATAATCTATTAAACTTTTTGTAATCATATTTTAGTCGTTATGTAAAGAAAAGTGTTCTTTATATAACGATATTTTTTATGTTTATATACGTTTTTATATAACACATTTATTTATTTTTACTTCAAAGTAAAAATATTCTTTAGTGTTAATATAATTTTCAAAACATTATTTTAAATCAAAACGTTTTCGCAGAGAAACTATATTTTAAAACGTTTATCCCAAAATTACGTAATAATGTGCAGTTTTATGGCATTTTTATATAAGATTAAAATATCGGTTATAAGTATGAACAAATGCGTTTTAACACTTCAATTTGGGATGCTTTCAATTATTTATTGGAACAATAAAGAATTTCGAACAGTTGTTTCGATGCTTGTATTGAAAAATTATTTCCCCTTTTTTTTTATTTATTCAAATCGATATATAAGGTGTCCGAGAATTATTGGATACATTTCAAAATTATTTAGAAAATCTAGAAACGTGGAAATGCTTTTACTAACTTAGAGTGAAACTATAAAAGTTAATAAAAATCAATGTGGAATTCCAAGATTTCTCGCTGTCCGTCCAAGCAATATTCGTTTCATGGAATTCTAAGTGAATACTTTTCAGATTTAATTTCATTGGATTTTTATGTGCAGTTTGCAAAGATGTCTATCAGTCGCTTTATAGCACTTATAGTATATTCCAGTCTTACACCATTACTAATGTGGTGTAAGACTGGAGTGGGGTAGAACTGGATGTAGTGGTGTGGATTGCGGCAATGTAATGTGGTATAGGATTATAATATTGCAGACTCTATTAAATCCATAATTTTAGAAATGCTTAATACATGGCTTGACATACAATGAGCAACCAAAAGATGTCATATGGAAATTCATGAATTTACTAGGAAATAAAAGAAATAAATTACAATCTTTTCTAGCTCGTTTTACGTTCTTCTAGCTCGTTTTTCTTGCTCATTTTACGTAATTTTTGTAATGTATTCAATAATCATCGGAAAATTCTATATTTTATTTACAACGACATTAAAAATTGACTAAAAATTGTATTCTTAGGAATCACTTAAATTAAAATGCATTTAAGACCGATTTCAAATGAAATTCTTTAAATGCTTCTCTATAGTTCATATTTTTCTGAATCTATACCATTTTTTATTTCTACAACAAAAAAAAAGTTTTAAAAATGTCAAGAATTAAAAATGTACTCGAATTAACTATTCATTTTCATTCACGTTTTTTAACAGATTCCAAGATTGATATCCTTCCTCAAAAAGGAAGTCAAATTGACTTGCTGCAATACTTTCGCTCACGTTCAAGACTGCATCCCAGGAACGGTCCTTTGCCCGAACATCGACTGCAATGTGCAGGTGGAATTTTCATGGTGTCGTAAAATGGTTTGTTACCCTGAAAGGAATCCAAGGAATCACTGTTCTTTTTGTGGCCAGTGTTGTTTCTCTAATGGTCGACACTGCATGGTAAGAAGTCTCGCATCTTCTCATTTTAAATTTAATCTTAGATTGCTTTTAAAATTATTTTTGTTTAACTTATGATGTTGTAAAAATTAATTCTATGAATAATTTTTGTTACAATTAGTTTTGTGATGATGCTTGTAAGGTGGTCAATTTGAAAACTTAAAAATATTTGTTATTGACCAAAATCAGTCATTTGGCAATCATGCAGAGGTAGATTTAAATGGTAATAGACGATAAAGTACCGGCTGCAATTGAAATTAGAGTAAGACTTTAAATCGAGTTCTCCAGTAATCTTTTTTAGATAGTTCAATGTCATTCGTCTAAATTTTCATTGTATGTAGACCACTAAATACACATGTCGATATCAACAAGATCAGTTCAACATAAATGAGTCCTAAAACATCCTAACTAACGATCTCCCCGGTACTAAAGTCCATATTGGACCATGGTCGTCTGCTTACTGGCAGATTTCGAGACAAGAGATGTTTCTTTTTACAGGGTAAGCTTGTCAGCCTTACGCCCAACGCTCTACAGTCATATTAAATAGGGAACTATGGTTTAAAGTGGATTCAGAACCCCTACAAATATCCATGACACTACCGTGACTCTAAACTTGTGGCACAGAGAGTCGGAGCCTAAAACAACTATGTATGTTCAATAAATAATCTAACAATAAATAAATTATTTTTGCCGAAACGGTAGCCTGATGGCCAATTGGCTAGTGCTCTGTTCTTTGATATCACGGACTTCAGGTTCGAATTCTGAAGGTGGCATGGAGGTTTGTTAGTAGTTCGAAATCCATGTTAAAATGTAAGCTCCGGTCTAATTATCCTAAAATGTGTGCAAAATGACCGTAGAGCGACAAATTAAATTTGTCGAAACGATTCGAGCAATGCAATACAAAGGCTATTTCAGAAAATATTCATTGCTTTTACTTGTAGGCATCAAGATCTTTTGCTTCAATTTTTTTTGCTCCGATTTGACCGAACTTGAAGCAGAGCTTCTTTCTAAAATTTTGAATTGAATGTTAGAAAATTGAAAAACGTGGATTCAATTTAATTATAATTATTTTCCTTCCTAATATACTATTATATAATTTTTTAATTTTTGAATCGTCTTTTAGTTCTGAAATTATCTGACGTTTTTAAACAGGTTATACGAAAACTAAGTTTCTGTTCATTCAGAGAGAAATTTTGGCGTAACTTTATTCTATAATAAGACTTGAAATATTAACAAGGGATTTTTTCTCTTTTTTTTATAGACTTGCAACAGATGCTATGTTGTATCATCGAAGTCTCCTGGTTGCCCTACATGCAAAGAAAAAACTCCATTTAATAGTTTTCATGAATATGATAAAAATTGCCATATAGATCAAGCAGATCGTAGGTCCGAAGGCAAGCCCAACCAGAAACCAGAGATCATAATTTTAGACTCTTATTCCTTAGCCAAAACATCAGACACTACTGAGAATCCTAATGAAGTATCTAATATGCATGATTCACCAAACATAATCACTATTGATTAAAAAAATTTCTTTAAAGAAACAAAACAAAAAAAAATATGAACTATACTCATTTTAATTTGAGAATCTGATGCAGTAAAGGTTCTCTTAGATTAAAAAACCAATTATCCAGTTAAATTGCTTGTTATCTTTTATTAAATAAAAATTTATTTCAATTAAAATTGATATGATTCATATAGATTGTTATTTTTCTAAATTTTGTTGTTAGTTGAATTCATATTTTATCCCGATTCGTTTTATTGTTATGAGTTTTGAAGTTTAAATTAATGTTTTGTCAATAACTCTTCAATGTTTATATTGTTTATTTTTGTGTTATTTTTATGCATAATGTAATAGATAAATGAATTTTGCTACGTTTACTTGTTCATTCAATTTGTGTATTGTGAACAAATTTGATCGCACAATGTAAAATGGAAAATGATGAAACATTTTAAATGAAATTATCATTTTATAAGGAATCGAAGCTGTTATTGAGATGTAGGAATAATATAAATAAATTTAAAAAATAAATTCAATCACATTATTTTTAAATTTAATGTTTTATTTCTTATACAAAGTCTGATCGAAATTCATTAGAATTTTGAAAAAAATAGTATTTTAATTTTTGTACTACTTAGAAGACATTCAATCTTTAATGAGTGTGTTTAATAAATTAAAATAGACATGTATGGAGTCAAATAGGTTTATTTTATTATTTTTTAAAACTAAATACTCTATTTAATGCGTGTTGCAGTAAATTTATTAATTAAAAATAATTTTCTCTCTATCTCTATATCTGCTATTTTACTGCACTTTGGACCATGAAACAAATCAGAAATATATCTTCTTACCATTTTTGGATGAAACTTATTGTACCCGTTGAATTTGTAATACATTACAATGCCATAAATTATTTTAATTTATTTTGCATGATTGCTAATTTATGATTATATAATTACACTGTATTAATTACATAAAATTAATTTGAACTAATGAGTATACCATTTTTTTTTCAATGTATTCCATTTTTTATGAAATATATTTAATCAGTAAGATGACTTCCTGACCCAATGCTTCACCTTCTTTTCTATGTTAATTTTAAGTTCTGTTAATGTTGCCTCTGACGCAATTGTAGCTTATTTACTAGTGTGCTATTTAAATAAAATAATATATTTTATTGAATGCTATAAAGTGTTTAATTTGATATGCAATTTCAAATAAGTGACCTTGATTTTTGTTTTAACGTCATGTATCCCATGGACAGTCTACCGATGGATGATCATGAAATGACAGTGCCTTTTGGCACCCTGCATTTGTATGGGAGAATACCTGGAAAAATTCCACCAAGCAGCCTGATTATTGAGGAGAAACTAAATTCCTCATATTGTCACAATCGCCATCGAGTCTGCTCGTTTCTTAAAGTAGTGGCTAAAACTTTTTCGCCAGTGGATTCGCACCTCATTAACTAGTGTAGCATTAACCTTGGGAATTCTTGAAGTTGTAATGCCAATAAAATAACAGCTTACTTACAGCGCAGATTTATCCCTATTGTAATTCAGGGATTTGTGACGAACGGCCGACTTTATCGTATGCTTAAAGTAATTTTCAATTCCTTCTATTAGCTCACACTCTCCCTATATACAATATCTTGTTCAAATTTTCAATCGTTCATAAAATACTTTGTATTCATCCACTCAAGTTCAAATACACTTTTTTTTTTAACTTGTAGTGGACGACACTGGATGTTAATAGTTTTTTCAAATATTAATTCCTTCTTTAGATTTAATTAATTAATTTTAGTTTTTTTTAGATTTAAATTGCATGTATCTATCATGTACCAATAGATGGCGCCAGATAAACTTAAAAAAATGAATGAAAATTATTTATAAAGGACTTCTTGCAATATAGTGATAAAAAAAGAAGGAATTGACTTAAATTTTTTTTTTTATATATATTGTTTTTTTTTTTAAATTTTAAAGTGCTTATGGAAAACCAAGATGGTATTTACTTATACATTATTTTATTGCTCGCATTATTTCTTTTAAAAATAATTTCATATTTCAATATATAGGGTTCATATCCAAAACCATGTCCTCATCACCAAAATCATGTCCAACAATTAACTTCCAGACCAAGATATTTAACCCGCCTTATCCTAACTTGAGTCCAACAGTATCTACTTCACAATCTGCACCTCGAAAAGTGCTCACGTTTCCCTTCCGTGGATATATTTTTAGCACTCTTCAAAACATTATTTACGATCACGGCTCGAGCAATTATGTGGCATGACGTCCTCCTCCCCTCACCATCCCAAACTTTACTACAAGGGGCTCGGAGATAAACATTTTAGGCGGCCCTCGTCAAAAATATCGCCGCCGAAGAGCGATAAATCATGGGAGATAGTCTTCCCCCAGAAGCGATGACAACCGAATTTTAGCACACAATATTCTGTCCTCGGTTAGGGTAAGAGAGTCTAGGACGCAAATCGTTGGTTCATTGTCGCAGGGTGAGCCAATTGGGGCGCCACTGACGTTCGAGTTACTCTGGTCACAGTTTTGCTCCAGGTCTGACAGCGATCGGTTTATGACAGTTCTGAAGAATCGCTCCTAGAATTCGGAAGAATTAAGTGACGGAAGTACTTATTTTATGGCGCTATATTTGAATCAGATGGTGTAAAGAATTAAATTTCTGTATAATTTTCTTAACGTTGGCGACATTTAAATTTAAAAGTAAATAATAATATTAATATTAATAATAATAATAGTAATTAGATTTCAAACCTATGAGCAATTATGTTTTTGAGAACTCCGGTAAGAATATATATATTTTTTTTTTTTTGTTATTATTTAATTAAATAACTATTTTAATAACAAATTTGTTCTAGAGATTTTGAGGGTTGTAAAGTGTTCATTTGAAAGAATATTAACTTGTTGAATAATATTGACAATTATTGTTATTTCATATTGCTTGATATGAATATTTACATAATATTGCAAAATGTAAATTTTAAAAAAAGAAAGAGCAAAATTGTATTACGAATACACGAGCAGTTATATCCAATTCTTTCGCAAAATTGTTGAGAGATTTTTTTCCAGTAATTAATTACTTTTATTACAAATTTTTATTTAGAGGTTTATAAAAGCTCTTAAGTTTCTCAGAGTGTTTAAAAGAATATCAATTCATTAAATAATAAGAACAAAAATTATGATATCTTGCTTGATTTTAATTAGTTAAAGGATAAAATGTCTATACCATTTTTATAAAATTGGCGACATATAAATTTAAATTAATAAGTAAATATTAGATTTCAAACCCATGAGTAATTATGTTTTTGAGAACTCCGGTAAGAATATAATTTTTTTTTTATTATTATTTAAATAAATAACTATTTTAATAACAAATTTTATTTAGAGATTTTGATGATGGTAAAGTATTTCACCATATATCTGAAAGAATATTAACTTGTTGAACAATATTGACAATCATTGTTATTTCGTTTTATTTGAATTAGATGCTGTAAAAATTAAAATTTCTTTACAGTTTTCTTAACATTGGTGACGTATAAATTTAAATGAAAAAGTTTTTTTAAAAATTATACGTCAAACTTATGAGCAATAACGTTTTTGAGAACTCCGGTAAGAATATAATTTTTTTGTATTATTATTTAATTAAATAACTATTTTAATAACAATTTTTATTTAATGGTTGTGAAGTGTTTCACCATATATTTGAAAGAATATTAACTTGTTGAATAATATTGACAAGCATTGTTATTTTATGCTTGCTTAATAGGAATTATTTACATAATAGTGCAAAATTTAAGAACAAATATTAAGAATTATGTTACAAATATAAGAGCAATTATATCCGCTTTTTTGACAATATTAGTGAGAATTATTTTTTATTTTAACTAATTAATTGGTTTTTTTTAAACTTTTATTTAGAGTTTATAAGAGATCTGAAGTTTTTCTGTTTATTTAAAAGAATATTAATTTATCAGTAATAAGAACAAAAAACTACATTATCTTCCTTGACTAAAGAATAACAATTCTATACTATTTTCATAACATTGGCGACATATAAATTCAAATTAAAAAGTTAAAAGAAAATAATTAGATTTCAAACTCATGAGCAATTATGTTTTTGAGAACTCCGGTCAGAATATAATTATTTTGCATTATTATTTAATTAAATAACTATTTTAATAACAAATTTTATTTAGAGATTTTGATGATGGTAAATTTTACCATATATTTGAAAGAATATTAACTTGTTGAATAATATTGACAAGTAATGTTATTTTATATTGTTTGGTTAAAATTATTTACAAAATATTGCAAAATTTAAAAACAAAGATTCAGAATTTCAGCAGTTATATCCAATTCTTTGACATTAGTGAGAAATGTTTTTTCGTTGTTTTGACTGATTAATTATTTTTATTACAAATTTTATTTTGATGTTTATAAAAGTTCTGAAGTTTTTCTGCGTATTACAAAGAAATATTAATTCGTTAAATAATAAGAACAAAACTTATGATATCTTGCTTGTTTTTAATTAGTTATAAAATTTCAATACCATTTTCATGACATTAGCGCCAAATAAATTTAAATTAAAAAGTTAAAAAGAAGATAATTCGATTTCAAACTCATGAACAATTATGTTTGTTGAGAACACCGGTAAGAATATAATTTTTTTAATATTATTATTTAATTAAATAACTATTTAATAAATTTTGAGATTTTTGCTGTTTTACCATATATTTGAAAGAATATTAACTTGTTGAATAATATTATCAAGTATTGTTATTTAATATTGCTTAATTTGTATTATTTACATAATACTGCAAAATTTAAATTTAAAAACAAAGATTAAGAATTATATTACGAATCGCTCCTCGAATTTGGAAGAACTTGTTAAGTGACGGTAGTTGTTATTTTATATCACTTTATTTGAATTGATGCTGTAAAGAATAAAATTTCTGTACCATTTTCATAACATTGACGACATTTAAATTTAAATTAAAAAACTTAAAAAGAATTAGATTTCAAACCCATGAGCATTTATGTTTTTGAGAATACCGGTAAGAATATAATTTTTTTTTTTGTATTATTATTTAATTAAATAATTATTTTAATAACAAATTTTATTTAGAGATTTTGTTGATTGCAAAATTTTACCATGTATTTGAAAGAATATTAATTTTTTGAATAATATTGACAAGTATTGTTATTTTATATTGCTTCATTTGAATATTTACATAATACGGAAAATTTTAATTTAAGAACAAATATTATGAATTATATTACGAATACACAGGCAGTTATATCCGATTCTTTGACAGCATTGGCAAGAAATATTTTTTCGCTATATTGACTGATTAATTATTTTTATGACAATTTTTTTATTTGGAGGTTAATATAAGCTCTGAAGTTTCTTTTTTGTATTTAAAAGAATATTAATTCATTAAATAATGATAACAAAAATTATATTATCTTGATTGATTTGAATCAGTCAAATGATAAAATTTCTACATTAATTTCATAGTATTGAATAACTTTAGGAAGCTATAAATATAGAATTAAGAAAAAAAATAAATTATATATTTTTTAAAAATGAGCAATTTTAAATTTGTTGCTTATGATAACATAAGTAGGAAATTTGTTTAATGCGGTAATTTAATTCGGTAATACTTTTACTTGTGTCATTTAAGAGACAATAAATCTTTCAATTCAGATTTTCATTATAATGAGAAAATAAATTACGGTTAAATATGTCCTATTAAAAATTATTTGTTGAATAGTTTAATGTATTTAAATAGACTAAACGAAATTTTGTACTTATTGAATATTGTGTTTAAGTATTATCACATCTGTTTAAGAACTACTGTATACTCAATAAATTTTTTTAAAAAGTTTTTTTTTTTTTTTCGATGGGGGAAAGTCACAGATGACAGTCAATAAAATTAAATGGACTTTTTAACACAATTTTTAATTTAGAATAATTATAGAATTGCATTTCAACGATAATAATTTAAAAAATATCAGTTGTGAGTAATTTTTTGCAGCAAATATTTTTTAAATTAATAATTACATGACTAAGTTATCTTCCTATAACTAAAATATTTTTTATTTTTAAACTGATTAATATGTCTTAGGCTGAAATCAAAATTATTAACGGTTTTAAAGGAACATTTCTTTAAATAATAAACATGCAAAATTTTATCTGAGATCTTATTGGTCATTAAATCGAAATTCGCATACTCTCAATTTCTCATTAATATTTTAGTATATATGTTGTTTAAATAGAAATAAATTGATAACAACAGTCTTTAATTTCTGTCTATAATTTAATGGTATTTAAAAGAAGCTGATCAATATCAGGGACCTGATGGCTGAGTAACCTGTACTCTAGAGATCAGTGCTACAGGTTTCAGGTTAAAGACCCAACAGTACGAAGGATGTTTGTAGTGATTCGGAATTTACTTTAAATCATACATTCCGGTATAATATGATTGTTGGACGTAG
>BPLR01009844.1:0-57972 GCA_021605095.1 Caerostris extrusa | reverse complement strand
TCGTAAATTCTAACAGACAAGCAACACTGCGTCAAATAACCGCAAGAAATCAATGTGGGACGTACAAGGGACTTGTCTGTTAGAACTGTGCGGAGAAATTTGGCTTTTCTTGGGCTATTCCAGCAGAAGACCGACTCGAGTGCCTTTACTGACAGAACGACATCGCTTGCAGCGACTCTCGTGAGCACGTGAGCATATCGGTTGGTCATAGATGAATGGAAAACCGTGGCCCTGGTCCGATGAGTCACGATTTCAGTTGGTAAGAGCTGATGGTAGGGTTCGAAGTGTGGCGCAGACCACACGAAGTATGGACCAAACTGTCAGCAAGGCACTGTTCAAGCTGGTGGTGGCTCCGTAATGGTGTGGGCTGTTTTTTCATGGCATGGACTTGGTCCTCTGGTGCGACTGGACCGAACATTGACTGGAAATGCTTATGTTCAGCTACTTCGGAGATCACTTGCAGCCATTTCATGGACTTCATGTACCCAAACAACGATGGGATTTTTATGGATGACAATGCGCCATGTCACCGGGCCACAACTGTTCGCGATTGGTTTGAAGAACATTCTGGACAATTCCAACGAATGATCTGGCCACCTAGATCGCCCGACATGAATCACATCGAGCATTTATGGGACATCATCGAGAGGTCTGTTCGTGCCCAAAATCCTGCACCATCAACGCTTTCACAATTATGGACGTCTATCGAGACAGCATGGCTCAATATTCCTGTAAGAAGACTTCCAACGACTTGTTGAGTCCATTCCACGTCGAGTTGCTGCTTCGCCGGGCGAAAGGGCCGACACGATATTAAAAGGTATCCCATGACTTTGTCACTTCAGTGTAAATAATAATGATACTAAACGCATATTGTAATGAAATATATAACACTAAAAATGAAATATAAAAAAATATATAAATGTAAAACAAATAAAAAAAAAAATTAAATCATTAAAAATATTTATTTTACTAATGCGATATTTGTTTCTCCATTCTTTCAGTTAGTTTTTGCAAATCGATCTCAATTTGGGTATTTTGCACATCGTAATTGATGTTGCAGTGTTTGTTATGTTTGAGTGTTTCGTGTTTTAGAAAAAAACGATTCGCAGGTATAAAGTTGAACCAAAAGAGCTAACAACTTCAAATAAGAGTTTGGTGTGCTCTGCTATCAACAATCAACTGTGCGTTTCTAGAGATGGTTACTACATCACTCAGGTCACTTAAAGTGAAACATAGATAGAAACCTTTTATATTAGATGTCCCAAGATGCGCGTGCATCATGAGTTCGCAGAATATAATTTTATTATTATGCGAACTCATAAATTTTTTTATTTATTTTTTTTTATTTCAATGGTAGATTATAACAGTTACAGCATAATCTGCCATAAAATGTAAACTCATAAATAAAACAGGCAATATCTGTCATATATTCCCAGAATATATTTTAAAATCAAAGTTAATTTTTTCGCATAATTTCGACATTTAACTTTCGAATATATGGATGCCCATATAATGTATTTTTTTAATACATTGGTTTTCACTACTTTGGCCATTTAAAATAAATATATTTCATAAAAGTGTGATAAATCTCAAGGGCCGGAAAAATACTCAAGGTGTGCCGCGGGTTGGCCACTGGTAAAGTAGTCTGAATACGGAGATGCTGTCAAAATTGCTATCGAATCTAATCGTTTCTGAAAGCAGTGATAGCAACGGATACCACCAACGGATTCAAACCTGAATTCTTTTGAAGGCTAATTAGCTGCTACTGTACAAGATTTAAAAGGTTGTTGTTTAATTGATGTTTTTGCTTATTAATATTTTTAATTCAGCAAAAAATTGCAGATTTTGAATAATTTAGTCTGGTTCACAAATAAACTTAGCAACATGTACATTAATAATCAAGAGTAATTTAAATAAATTTCATTACTTACAAAATTAGCCATCTAAAATTATCATTTTTTTTTTTCTTAATAGCGTTGGAATGCGACACATAACAGACAATAACGTGTTGAGTGAAATAACGGTTCGTAACACCCAAAAAGTGACACGATATTTGCTCTAATTCTTTTGTTTGTTATGTGGAAGTAACAAAGCCCTCATTTCGTATGTAGTGAGCGAGTTTAATTAGGCACAGTAATAAACAATTCGTGATATTCAAATTAAATTTTAATGATAACATGACAACATCTGTCATGTGTTATCTTCCTTTCATATCAAGTCAAAAGAAAACTGTTCCTGCTTTCTGATTTGAATTATGTAAATGTTTTTGATTTCAATTTTTCTTGTAAACAAACTATATTAAGATAAAGGTTGTTTATTGCTGCTTAAAAAGGCAGCTATTAAAAAAAACTTGAAAAACTTGTAAGGTTTATAAAAATATCATATCTGAATTTAGCTCACCAACTAGAAATGAGTAATTTTTTTGTATTATTATGTCCAGTATATATAAAATAAGTAAAATTTTCATTTGAAGGAAGTTTTGTTTTTAAACTTAAGACGCGTGTACTATATAAAGTGATAACTTAAGCCAGGTTTCTCATTAAATTAGGTATATTTTTAACACACTTGAAAATTTGATTAACTTGATTTTTGAATTAAAACTTGATTTTTTTACATAATTTACAATTCATTAATTACATTTTATTAATTTCATCTGACGATGGAATTTGCATATGCATTCAGCATAACGCTATATAAATAGAAGTTTTCGGTATTTTCTCTATCATAATTTAGAATTCTAAAAAAGAACCTAAAATAAAATATGTTGTCAATTCAAGAAATATTTCAATTACATTTTTAAAAAAGGAGTTTTTAAAAGCAAATGATTAAATATTGCAACTGTGAATCAAGAACTTGGCAGAAATATTTTTCAGTGATATATTCACAAAAAGTGTAAAAGATATGAAAATATTATATTTTTATCTTCAATCTTTTCTAAAGGTAAAAATTTATATATATTTATAAATTAAATTCATAAATATATATATATATATATACATACATAGAGAGAGAGAGAGAGAGAGATTGTGTAGTGATGTACAGGTAAACAGAATACCTAACTAACTACTTGGCACTACTGCCCATGGTGAATCAAGGCCGTCTTCCTGCTAGGCAGAGTTAGAGACAGGAGATGGTTTCTTTTAAAGGATAGGGTTGTCAGACCCTACGCCTAGGGCTCTACAGTCATATTAGAACGAGACTTACGGTTTAAAGTGGATTTATTAGGTCTGAAGTACATTAATTACTCAAGATGAAGCAATCAACAATATGCAGAATAGGTCAATGTTAGTCAATATACAGAAATATGCAACTGGTGACACATGAAATTATGGTGCTCAGAACGTATGTTCGAATCTGCTGGCCCAGTGTGATGGCAGTTATTACGTTCAGAAATGGGAAGAACAGCTGACGGTTATAACAACTTTCAAAAATGCCTTGCAACAGTATTTATTGGTGGAAATTTTCTTTCATTTGATGAGCAAATACATTGTCTTCCAAGCATTCATTCTTGACAATTCTCTTGGAAGGCAATGTCTTTTCGTTCTTCGATGGACTGTCCATGGCATACACAATAAAAAAGTTACTGGTATGTATGTTACTGGTAAAATTGTATATCATAAGGTTTACTGATATACAATTAAAAAATATGAATAAATCATATATAAATCCTAATAATTTACTTAGAAAAAAAATTAAGAGGTTAAATCAACATCACGTCATTTTGTGCAATTTCAGAAACCTCTCATTAATTACATTTGATAATAGGCATTAGCATCACATAATGAAGAGACCAAAGAGGAACATCTAATTAAGTTTCTTGCCACCAGCTAATAGGAGGCTGCTGTTTGAGGGGCGGGGTTTAACGCCCTTTGATTTGACCTTGACATAAGTCGTGTTTTATTATATGGTGTTATGTTTTTTCACGGCGTGAAAAGATGTATACAGGGCCATGAACATCTTATTTTCAAAGCAGTGTCAAGAATTCCGAAACATTAAAGAAATTATTTTTAACCATATGTTTCATTATGGCATTTAAAATGCCTGAGAATCATCGTGGAAAATTGCCATATATTTTTTATTAGATATTTATTTATATTAAATACTAATTAAATTCAGTGGGAGAAAAATATTTTAAAGATGCTTTTTTTTTTTTTAATTTTTATTATAAATGAATAAAATTCAATGAACATTTTGCAAAATAATTATTTTATTTACACATTTACTTAATAAATTGATAATCATAAGCATTTCAAAAGCCATAAGCTTTAATCATAAAAAAATATAAACATTTAAGGGGAGAAATATATTAATTTAAAATGAAATAAAAAGCAATCTTAAAACAAAATTTATTATTCAATCGTCTCTTGTCAACAGCGTGCTGCCTGATGGTCAATTTGCTAGCGCTATGGCCTTTGGTACCACAGGTTTCATGTTCGAATCTTGGCGATGGCATGAATATTTGTTAGTGATTTGCAATCCACGTTAAACTGAAGATCCCGTTCTATTTAGCCTAATACAAAATGACTGTAGAGCGACAAATCAAATCTTGTCGACAGCCAAGTCTCTTTATTATGTGATGCCAATGCTACATGAAATGTAAATGATATTTCTGAAATTGTTCAGAATGATGCCATATCAATTTAGCTTTCTAATTATTATTTCTTAGTAAATTGATAGGATAATTCTAAACGACACGGAAATCCGGAGTAATCCTATCGGGAAAAATATATCGTTCCTTCATTATCGTCCCCAGGTATTTTGGGTGTATACGAGTGGAATATAAGTCCATCGACGTGCTAAAATAGCTATTTAATATTTATTAATATTTAATAACTATTAAATATTTACACATTTATATATGCGCATGGTACTATTTTCCTATAAAGTATTTTTTGAAAACATTGCTTTTAAATAATTTATTGATCTAAAACCAAATGAATTTGGAAGCAAAAATACATATGCACTTTAGAAATTATTGAAATTTATTACAATAATAAAAGTATATAATATTAAAAAAATGGTGAATATCAACTTTAACTCAAATGCAACTATGCAACATCAATGAAAATATTTTTTTAAAAATAAGCAATATTAGTAAATAAATAAAATGTATTCCACATATATAGTGTAAAAAGAAATATTTTTAATAAAAAAAAATTGACGCAATTTTTTTGTTAACAATGCCAATTCTCACAATTAAAAGTCACATTTTTATAACATTTACTTAATTAACTGAAATATATCTAATTAACTAACTAATAGTACATATAATATATAATTAATTAATTAATTCCAAATGTAATTAATTAACTAATATTTGAAATAAATGATCAATTTTCTGTGTTGCTGTCAGTGTTGTTTTATTATTTGAACAAAACGTTAATATTTGGTAAAAATAATACCAGATATATTAAATATATTTAGTTTTAATAATGAATACCCAAAATGTATGAAATCATTTCATTTAAAAATTACTATTAACACTCAGCGGCCACAAATGTGGACGCTATGGACGCTATAATTATTTTAAGCATTTTTTATTATTTCCCTACTTTTTTTTTTTAATTCCTATCGACACAAAATGAATAAATCATAATCTAATAATATTTAATAATATTTTTAAAAATTTTATTTCTATATTATTTAAAAATATTATTAAAAGAAATGATTTCGGATCGATTATTTTTGAAATGAGCTCCACAAAACATGTGCAGAAACAAAAAAACAAAAAAAAATAGAAATTAGTGTAAGAGTGTATTAGTAAGTATTATTTAAAGTAGATTGATTTCCACACGCATCATGAGTGACTTCCATTTCAGAAACTTTTATATAAAATAAACACTCATTTGCAACGTGAAATGTGTGTTTTAATTTATGTGTGTTTTAAAACTGGCATTAAATATGTATTAGCCTTACGATCCGCCAGTATCAAGTCACGTGCTCATTATTTCGTTTTCATCTTAGAATGTAAAAAAGATAGATTATTGTTTCAGTTTTCTTAAAGCATTGTCTGAGGATCAGTTATGTTTGACGGAACTTCAATAGATAATCACTTAGCATTATATATTCGTTCCGTCGAAAAAAAAAAAGGAAAACAGATTTAGACATGATAAAATGTAATTCATAAATAATTTCCGTTGTTCAATTCCTTCTATTAGCTCACACTCTCCCTATTTATATCTTGTTCAAATTTTCAATCGTCAATAAAATACTTTTTATTCATCCATTCAAGTTCAAATACATTTTTTTGAACTTGTAGTGGATGACACCTGATGTTAGCGCAGTTTTTCAAATATTAATTCAGAAATTAAATTTAATTAATTAATTATATTTTTTAGATTTAAATTGCATGTATCTACCAATAAATGGCGCCAGATATAACTAAAAAAACGAGTGAAAATTATTTATAAAAAACTTTCTGCAATAGAGTGAAAAAAGTAGGAGAAAGAGTTTTT
This sequence comes from Caerostris extrusa, assembly GCA_021605095.1. Classification (NCBI taxonomy): domain Eukaryota; kingdom Metazoa; phylum Arthropoda; class Arachnida; order Araneae; family Araneidae; genus Caerostris; species Caerostris extrusa. The sequence goes on along the minus strand of BPLR01009844.1, from coordinate 51,517 downwards.
TTTTAAATTACTTGTTATAAATTGTTTAATGATTTCATGTTTGACAGTATACACCGCACTATAATCTTTACACAGTATCTACTTATCTTATCTAATCATCACTTGGATGTCCCTAGATTATTTCAAATCTCTTGGATTAATCCCTGCATCATGCAGTTTTCTCATTTATAGTACTTCAAAAGGAAGTGTCATTTGCGTCACACCCTTCATTAAAAGAGGGAAAAATTATTTCTCGATAAGAAATTTCGGATCGGTTAATGACCACCAAATTCCAATTTTTAAAGAATATTCCGGAAGACTCTTTCTCGGACATCATCCTTCATCGTGCAGTAGCTAAGGAATGAGACTCCATCGCCCCATGATTTCCCCGACTAATAATCACAACGGTTGCCCAATCTCCGGGACCGCATGCAGAGAGCAGCTGTATTTATTGCGCTTGTGGCAATCGCGTGGAATTTTCGGATCATGGCAATTAATTCTTGAATTCATTTCGCCAGAAAATATTTCGATTAAATAGAATATCCAACCGCGCATTTACGCATTTCGTGGCCGTGAAAATAATTGGATTTTGCGTCACATAGAATGAAGAAGAAGCCCTGTTTATAAGATTTATTTGATATGGTTTTACGACACTATTATTTTTTCTTCCAACGTTCAATTGATTAGAATCGTATCAAATATTAACAAAATAGGCGAATTATTTTTAATTCTAGATAAGTAAATGTAAAATTATTGAAAACTTTTAAAAAAACATTAAATTGAAACAATAAGTAAAAATACATGTTACAAATTAAAATTATTAAAATAAAAAAAGAAATTTCAAAGAAATTTTCGTTTCAAAAGAAAAAGAAAATATAATTAAATAAAAAAAAATTAAATGGAGTTGATCCTTTTACAAGAGTAAAATATTGTATTACTGTAAAAAATCTATTAACACATTTATTAAAATGTGTTAATCAATACTTTATAACAATAAGTGACATTGTATGCAATAAGTAAATAAATACATAAATTACAAATTCAAATTATTAAAAAAAATAACTCAAAGGAAAAGAAAATATAATTAAAAGAAATGGAGTTGATTCTTTTAGAGGAGCAAACTAGTGTATCACTGTAAAAAATCATATTAACACATTGATTAAAATATGTTAATCAATAATTATATAAAAACAACAAAAATGAAAAAAAAAATATAATATAACATTAAATGTTAACGAAAAAAAAATTTACAAACGTAAAATTTATATAGAAATTAAAAAAAAATGAAATAAAAATAATGAGTATGTTTCTTTATCTCATATTTTGATTTAATAAATATGAGATATCATTAAAAATATGATTTAATTATAATTTTAGATATATATAATGCCCATTCTGTCTATATAATTGCATTTTCTCAATAGCTTTTCATTTTCCTTTATGAAGATAAATTAAATTTTGGTTAAATATTTAAAATAGAAGTAAATTATTTCAATGATTTTAATAATTTCGTAGATTATACACAAGTAAATATACGAGAAAATTACAGGCTTAATTTTTCTGCGCAATGAATTATAACCAACAAATTTTTTTAAAAAATGGTCCAATTTTTCAATTTTTTAAAAATAATAGCTGTCTTTTTAAATGATAGCATTTATATATATTTATTCCTTTTTTAGAATGAGATAAAACATGTTTGTTTGGTTTTTCAAATACTTGGCATTTTTTTAACTTGAATTCTAATTTACATTTCTTTAGTGAAACTCACATTTTCAACCATAAACAAAGATTTTCTATACTATACTAAAATTTATAGATATTTTCTATACTAAGATCGATACTTAAAACTATCATAAAATTATCACAAAATATAAAATAATTCGTAAATTTGAATTTTGCTTCTTTGATAAAATTACAATAAAATTTACTTTTATTACAAACTTAAAAAATTTATCAAATTAAACAAAAAAATACAAACGAATCTGAAACTTCAAGTCCAATTACTGGCGTTCATAAAATAAAGATTATCTCAAAAAAAAAAAAAAACAATAGACAATGAAATAACTTAATTTGGAAATCACACATCCTTAACTGATGTGGCAATTACGTCGATCTCTCCCTTTCGTAAATCTGCTGCCATACGCGATGCATATCTCACATCGTTTAAGGTCAGTGTCCGAATTTCCATGGCAACCAGACATCACGTTCATTAACACCATTGTCACTCACTGGCAGGGAGAAAATTTTCCACAGATCTATCGCTAATAAATTTGCTACTTGTATCTGATAGCAGCCGCACCGCTGTTAGAACTCTGGTGGGAATCATTACAAAGCAATTAGATTTTAATAATGAAACTCCTTTACACTGATAAACATACGGATTGCTATGTATTATTGTATTCATATTATTATTTTCGTATGAAAATATTGTTTTAAAAATAATATTAAAAATTATACTATGGAGTTTCATAATTAAAGAACCATTACATGTATATTATATTAAAAAAGTAATTCTTGATATAATTTAATACTTTATTAGTTAATTAATTTCGATTCTAATAAAATTATATTATAATTTCATTAGATGTCAAAAAAAATTAAATTACATTATAAAAAAATTAAATTTATTATATAAAAAAAAATACATTACATTATATTATTAAAGATCAAAATTATATTATAATAAAGGTTAAGAAAATTACTTGTTTTTCATTAAAACAGTTATTATTTTTCATATTTATGTAAAAGAAATACCGGTAATTTAATTATCATGTGAAGTTAGTTTTTCATCATAAATAAATATTGATTTTTATACTGTATCGTTTAATTAATAAAGATAAATTCTTCTGTAAACTGTAAAGTAAAAGTAAAACGCAAATCTTATAAATATATTTTTTGTAACGAGCATAAAACTTTGTTTGGACATATCTTAAAATACTACAGTACAATATCCCGTCATTGTATAGAGCCTCTTTAAAACTTATATTAGGAAATTTAGACAAAATAAATAAAATAAAATAAATTTTAAAAGAAAGTTACGCAACATTTAAAATGTCGGTTTATATCACAATTCTGTTTTTTGTCTACCCGCATATATTTAAGGATACTTGATTTATTTATTGCTTTGAAATTACAATAAATTAATTAAACACCCATATACCCCTTTATTTCATATTAAACATTGTTTATTCCTTTTCCAATTTATTACGGAACTTACCAACTACAGTTATATCTACAGCTTAAATATTTGTTCGTTTAATTAGAACATTTAAAACGGTAAATTGGCATATAATTTGGCGCCATTCGTTTCTTCATCCAGTCATTTGTTTCTTTTTGGTTTTCTTCTCACGTAATACAAATATGAACAATAACCGTTACAAAACTATTACAGAAAGTCTCTTCGACCTTCTCTCTTGTGGTATAACTAATGCGACAATCTTATTTTCTCAAAGCAAAACATATACTAATTTTAGTATTCAAAATTCTATGTTTCTTCATAGTTTTTAATTATCAAAGAAAATAACAGCAATGCATTTATAAAATAAAATATTTTTTGTGGTCTTCTATTTCTCTAAAGAACAAATAATAACTATGTTTGGTGTTGATTTCTGATAAAAATGGAATTCTTGGCAGAATTTCTTAAAATTTACTCTGTTAATTAACATTGCTTTAAGAACTGTGACCTTCAACTGAATGTTTTCGAACAGATACTTTCTACGGGAACTTGTATGCGGAAATATATTCAATAATTAAACAAAACCTTTTACCAGATTCAAATTATTAAAGTGTTTAAAGAAACCCACCTAGCGATTTTTGGTTGAAACTTTTCCATTCAGTCATTTTCGGCGGTGCCGTGTAGTTAGAAATAAGTTAATACTCACGAAATTCTTCTGAGTATTAACTTAAATTAATAAGTTAATACATCAGAAATATAGTTACAATCTACAACAATTAATAAATTCCTGCTTACAATAAATAAATAAATAAATAAATAAATATATAGTATCCCTTTTACAATTTGAATTTCATCCCACTTTGATATGTTAAATTCATCCATGCAAATATTTCTAATTGCTTCAAATATTCTTTCCTTATCTTATTGAACTCAATAGTTTTAGTTTTTATATAGGTTGTTGTAACTAATACTGAGTGTCCTGCAGCGAGGGATGGACACCCCATGAGTAGTCTTCTCATGGATGAAGGTAAAAGGTGACAGATGCTGTTGTAATGGAGCACCCGTAGGTAGAAGTCTGGCTTGGCTCCGAGTCGCTGAGGAAGCAGGACAGTGCCTTTTAAAGGAACTACCCCGCGTTCGCGTATTATATGGGAGAAAACCCGGAAAACTACCACCAGGTAGTTCGGCTCACGAGACAAGATGCTAAGCCTCACAAACGTCATCGAATTGCCTCGTGTTTCGAAACAGTATTTACAACAAAGCCGCCAGGGGTTGAACTTGCCAAATGCACTAATGCTCACCAACGACTCACATTGCCATTGAACCATGAATTGGGCAATTTCCTTATATATTCTTTGTTAAAATAACTGCAGTCACTTTCTAGCAATTTTGAGGAAGGTACATGATTCTGATCGACTTACATATGTATAAGACGTACAGTGAATGCTACATACAGTATGTTGTTATCTGTATATATAATCATATCTATATATCCAATTACATACACAGTATACAGTATAATGTTATCGTCATGCTACTAGGCTATGAATGTTTTAAAAATTTTTAGCACCATTTTCAAAAACAATGCTACTGTGAATTATTCTCTTTCTGAAAATTGACACATTTCGGCATTGTGCAGGTATGCTTGCCAACAATGGAACAGTCTATTTAAAACATTACATATAAACGCATGAGATATATTTTTCATGATTATATATTTTCCAAGTATTCCTTGGTTCATCCTGGGTAAAATTAATTTTACTTATAAATCTAACACACCATTGACTTAGAATGTCTCATTGGTAAATGGAGCAGGTAACGTTTAGGACCGAGGTTTTAATCCAATTGCAGAGTATGTTGATGTTATTACTGTCAGAAATGTAGAGTTTCAATGATGGTTATTACAGCGTTTGTAAGAAAAAATAGAAGCAGGATTACAAAATATTTTTTTTTCATATTTCTTTATAAATACTTTATTTTTTTTCTTTTATCCCTGTGTACATAAAGAATAAGCGTTAATTTGTGTTTTTTTTTTTTTTTTTTTATTAATTTTGAACTTTTTTTATTATTTTTAACAAATTTTTTTTTTTTTGTTAATTAATTTGTATTAGTCAGCCTGATGACCAATTGACTAGCGCTGTGGTACAACAGGCTTCAGACTCGAATCATGGCTGAGACATGGATGTTTGTTAATGGTTCGGAATGCACGTTAAACTGTAGGTCCCGGCCTAGTTACCTAAAGTGTGCGAGCAACAAACCAAATCATTTAACACAACATAGATAAATGTGGATGTTTCGCAAATTAAGAAATAGCCAACACCATTTTCAACCAATAATATTTTAATAATAATATTATTATTATTATATTTTATAATAAATTATTATTTATATTATATATTATTTTTTAATAAATATTAAACCAATAATATTTTATTACAAAAGTAATCGAAACTATTCATCATTATGCCTATCAGTGTTATAGAAACAAATCGATTCATTTTAAAAATAATTTTCTAAATTCCCGAACTGTGAATAAAACATACAAAACGAAACAAAAAATAATTTTAAATTTTTTATCAACAGTAAGTCTTAGCAAATGTTAAATTCCAAATAAAAAGACCTTAATAGTGAATTCTTTCTGAAGTCAAAAAATAAAAGCCTACAATTTTTGAAGAATAGGAGTGCACGAATTGAAGAAAAAAAAGGCTAAAAATAATAATAAACAACATCTGAAGTTTTAAAGGAAAAAAACAAAACAAATATCGGTCGCCGTAAGATGTGAATCACGTTTTCCATTCGTTTTGTTCTTCAAATCATGTGTGAAAACTAACTTTTTATAGGTTAAGAACGTTGGGAATCTTTTCTAAAAATCGATTGTGTTGAAATGCTCTTAAAATATGTGGTCTATACACAATTCTTTTGTTTTGCTTTTGAAATATTTCGAATGATAACACGCTCTATTTATTTTGTTTAATGGTTTTTCAATACGATTTTTAAGTCATCGGAATATCAGTGGTTTTAAAAATAAATTAAATGTTTTCAATTGAATTCTTGACATTTTCTTTTCATATGTAGGTTATGATATATTCGTTTATCAAAACTCTTGTCCAGTTTGATACGAAATCAAGGATGTTTAGATATAAATTTAGCTACAGATGACTGCACAATATTTGACAAAAAGATTTTCGGTCCTGATTTTTATAGGGATGTATTTAAAAATAATTTGTTATTATGACTTTAGTTTTTAATCTATCAGCATTTTCAACAGAAAACCAGTTTTAAAATGATTGATTCAAATCTTAAATTTCAATTATATTTTGAGATATTTATTTATTAAACGCAAGAAACTATGAAATATCTAAATAATAAAATGTTATTTAACGGAAAAATGAAGCTGGATTTTATCTAAATTGTTGTTGTGTCTAATCTTCAGTGTCTTGCAAAGCCAGACGGATACCTCATGAGTAAACTGCTCATGGATGGAGGGTAAGGGACAGCTTCTGTTGGGATGGAGGCACCCGTAAGAAGAAGCCTGACTTGGCTCCGCTACATTGAAGAAGGAGGGCAGTGCCTTCCGAGAGGACCTTTAAGGGCAACTACCCCGCATTTGCCAATCGTATGGGTGAAAAACCCGTAACACTTCCACCAAATAGTCCGACTAATGATTGCCTGTGGCTAGCACTCTGGCGCTCGGTACCTCAAGTTTCGGGATCGAGTCCCGGAAGTGCCATGGATGTTTGTAGTGATTCGGAATCCACTTTTAGCCGTAGGTTCCGGTCTCAGAGCCTAATCAGACTTCTTCTCACCCCCATCATTCCCAAACTGTAAAGGGGCAATTCAGTTCTAGGCACAGTGATGTGGTGTAGTGGTAGTAGTCCGACTGATGAGGCAAGAAGCTGAATATCCCAAACGTCATCGAGTCTCCTATTTTGAAACAGTGTCTACAACAATGCCGCCAGCGGATGGAACCTCGCCCCCAATGCTCACCAGTGGCGCACGTTGTCACTAAGCCCCGAATCAGGCATGTAAATTAAACTCAATATAAAGCCCGAATATGATTTTGATACCCCCTTTTTAATTATTTATATTTTAATATCATGCCTTTTATTCGACATTCTACTACACTTACATTTTAATTTTTATTTTCCAGAGAAATGATGGAATATGATAAGATGTGTTTTTTTTATCATGCATATAGAGTTCAGGTTCCATGGAAAAGCTGCAAAAGAAATTCATAAGATTTATTCAATGTATCCAGGATCTACAAGTTCATTGGTTGAAAACATTCCTACAAGGGAATTTTGTCTTGATCATGAACAGAGAAGCTTCAGTCAATACAAATGATTTGAAAGCACTGGGGGAATCAGAACTCCGTATATCAAGCAAGGACCTTGCTGGTAGACTATGGGAGGGGACTACAGTATGCACAAACAGCAGAAGTGGAACGTTTAAAAATATCAGGAAAGGCTTCTTGAGTTGATGCTTTAGTTCCACATAAGTCTACAGCTGAAACAGTCAGCAACGAATAACTATTTGCGCATAACACATACTTTGTACAAATGTTACTCGAAAAAGACAATGGTTACACCCAAAAAGAAAAGTCCATTCCCACCTTAAAACCAGGATTGCATGCGTCGACACCTACTGTCGATAATTAGAGAATTTTAAGCGGGCTGTACTCGCTAAACGACCTGCATTACTCAATAGACTAAGTGTGATTCTTCAGCAAAATAACACACACAGATGACTCAACAGAAGCTGAATGAAACAGGATGGGACATTCTACCTCATCCACCTTACAATCCTGACAAAACCCTATCAGATCATTATTATCGGTTTAGAACTCTGCAGCATTTTCTCAATTGCAAAAATTTCAGTAATAAACAGGGGATCGGAAATTCTCTGAGTGGGTATTTTTGCTGCAAGACCAAAAAAGTTCTTCTAATATAGAATTAAAAAATTCCCGAAAATGACGCCATACATTATTTGCCATTTGATTTATAACGCCATTTGATTTATAATAAGTTATTTCAAAAAGCTAATTAATTCAACTAAAATTCATTTAGTTTTAATTTAAAAAAAAGAAATAGAATAAAAAATTATGAAATATCAATTTTACAATTTGACACCAGATAATGAAAATAAACAATATTTATTTAAAATTAATTATCCCTTTTTAACGAAAAAAATAGATGAAAAATTAATTACGATTTAATTTAAATTATCTTAATTGATGAAGCCATATCTAGATCACTTGCTGTCATTTAACTTACTAATGAATGCAAGAAGTAGAACTAATTATTTTTGCACCTGATAACCAACTAGAAAGATTTCGTAAGAATATTCTGTTGCAAAGCTGTGAGTGAATTGTATTATCAGGTTACATTAGATATAGTAGCTCATTGACTAAGTTTTTTAAATAGTTTTATGTTTCATAAAAAAAAAAATTCGAAATGCTGTTGTATATATTGTAATTCTTAAAACCAAATTAACTTTAATTAATTAATTAACCTGTAACCGAAAAAAATCCACCCCTACAATGTTACTCAATGCTCATTATTACTACAATAAATTAATTACTACACTCACATTTTGGAACGAATACCACAAAGAATGATATGGGTGGGTGGGGGGAAGAGAAGATCCTTTCGTAGAGTTCATACAGAAAGGTATGAACTCTACGAAAGGAAAAATTTTATGACAAAAATTAAACTATTTTATCATGTGGCTGTTATCGTATCCCTCATAGAAGGAGTAAAAGAGGTGAGCAGCTTCTGTAGTCTTCCTGCAGGTAGAAGTCTGACTTCTGTGCTGTGTCGCTGAAGAAGGAGGACAATGCATTCAAGGAGGACTTTTAGGGTGAACTAACCCGCATTTGCGTATCGTATTGAAGATAATCCAGAAAATTCCCACCAGGTTGTCCGACCATCGAAAAGTCTGAATGGCCGAGTGTCTAACGCTCTCGCGCTCGGTGCGGGATATTTCGGGTTCGAGTCCCGACGGTGTCATGGATGTTTGCAGTGGTTCGGAATCCCCTTTAATCCGTAGATCCTGGTATCATATGGCTGTAGAGTGACACATAGCCCAATCAGACTTCTCACCTACATTATTCCCAACAGTATAGGGGCAACTCAGCTCTAGGCACGATGATGTTTTGGGTGTAGTAGTAGTAGTCCGGCTATCGAGGCAAGATGCTGAACATCACAAACGTTCTCGTAACTCGTTCTTTGAAACAACATCTGCAACAAAGTAACTGAACCTTAGCCTAACGCTCACCAGCGGCGCATATTGCCAATGAGCCACGAGTCAAGCATTTTATCATCTATGCATATATTTAGATTGAAGTAATTTAAGTTTATTTGAATAATTTTTATAAACAATTTTTATTAAGTTGTATACATTTTAAAATTATTATATCAAAGATTTCTTAAAACATAAAATTGGGAAAAGCGTGAGTGGAGATTTTATTTTTAGGCAAATAATACTTTAAATACTTTATTAAAAATGTTCAAATATGAAAAAAAAAAAAAAAAAAAACCAGTGTAAAAATACGAGAAAATTTTTTTTTAAATATTATTGAATTTTTTTTGTTATTTTGAAAAATTTGCTCCATTTTTTTTAATGTTTTTTATTGCTTTAAAAAGCAGTACAGTAAAAGTAAAATAATAGCAGGAAAATATCTAATTTATTTTAAATTACATATATTTAGATCGAATTATTTTAGATTTCGTGGATAATTTTTATAAGCAGTTTTTATTAAGTTGTATACATTTTAAAATTATTATATCAAACATTTTTTAAATGACAAAATTTGGAAAAGAGAGAAAGAGATTTTATTTTTAGGCAAATAATACTTCCAATAATTTATTAAAAATATTCAAATATGAAAAAAAGAATAGAATTCTATATATAAAAAAATTGTCCAGATATTTAGAAAAATGTTCTTCATTTTTTATGATGTTTTATTACTTTAAAAGCAGTACAGCAAAAGGATAATAATAGCAGGAAAATATCAAATTTATTTTAGAATACAATTAGATTTAGATTACAATTAGATTTACTAATTTTAGATTACAACTAGGAGTAATTAAAAAAATTTAATTTCATTCATTTCAAACGATTTAAATCATTATCAAACTTGTCCAAACATAACTGTTACAAATTATTTGCCAGACTCTTTCTGAAAATCTGTATTTAATTAAATACATAAAAAATTTAATATTAAACTTTATTTTAACAAATTGTTATTTATTTATGTGAAGACCAAACAAATAAAATCTTCACGACTTTTAGAAAATAATTATTTAAAATTTTTTTAAAAATTTTTACGACTTAAATGCATTTTTTAAAATTTAAAAATAAATGTATTTCACTTACAAAAAAAGGAGTTTTTTGATTATTTGATGAAAATCTATATTTCTATTATTATATATCTATTATTTTCAGCATTTCAGCCGGGCATTCTTTTACCCCAAACGATAATTATATTTTCACCATTAAAGTCATAGTTTAAGAAATGTGTTTTTATTCCTGATTATTATGAAACATAGTTTCTTACTTTTTTCCTTTACCAATCGACCTAAAAGCCATCTCTTCCGGCTGGTAAATATACCTTCACCGGGGAAAAAAAAGAATAAAAGTAGGTTAAATGAGATGGTAAGAAAAGTAAAAATGTCGAAACGATCACTTTCCCTTACGTTGTAGAACTTTGACCCATCTTTTTTTTTTTTTTTTTTTTTTTTTTTTTTACTTTTCCGTCTACTTAATTCGCGACTTCCCGTTCAAGTCTTATGATTTTAGCAAGGTATCCACATAAGAAGAATGTTAAGGTCATGTCAAAGTTGCTCTCATGAAGAATTTATAAAGGATTTTGTTTTTGTTGAAATTATACTGTATTACGTTGTTTTGATATATATTGATAGCAAATCATTTACATTGTGCCTCTATGGTAACGCACAAGAATGAACGAAAGGGCAATTGATCACTTGCATGATGTATTCATTCTGAAATACAATTGCTACTTTCAAAAAATTAGAAGACTGATTTGGCGATGATTTGGCCATAATTGGATTGGCGATGATTTGATTTTCAATTTGCTACTTCCCCTGTAGTTTATATGATTTTAGCAAGGTATCCACATAAGAAGAATGTTAAGGTCATGTCAAAGTTGCGCTCATGAAGATTTTATAAATAATTTTAATGTTTAACTTGTTTGGCTTTTTATTGTAATTCTACTGTATTTTGTTACTTTGATATACCTTCATAGTAAACCATTTTCATCTCGTATTATATTACCTTAGAAATAAAAGCAATTTTAATTTTTAAAATGCTGGTTTTTAAATTATTACCAATCATTGTGCCTCATAGTAACGCACAAGAATGAACGAAAGGACAAATTAATCATAATGCATAATGAATTTATTCTGAGATACAGTAGCTGCTTTCAGAAATGAAAAGTCGGCGTTGGCGATGATTTGGCAAATGAAGAGGCATCTGAATTTCGCCAGCGACTTTTAATCCTCTATCATTGCTGACTTTGGAACTTAGGATTTTGAATGGAGACAAAATCAGTATTCACAAGGAAAAAATCAATTAATTGCTACAATAAATTTTAAAAGTCTCAATTAAGGAAAAAAAGGTACAATATATTTTAAAAAGAGGGGGAAAAGTTATAAAAATTAAAAGAAATTATTTCATTTAAATAATTTTTAATTTTTAAATTTATTTTTTGAATGAAAAATAACAAATAGGCGAAGCAACTGAAAATCATGATGTTTCAGAAATGATGATTAAATAAAGTTTTAATGTTAAAAACAGTTGATGTCACATATTAGAAGTTTTTTAATAAGTATTGTAAATGTGAGGGAAGTGATTATAAAAAATTGCAGTGATTTTTCAGGATATGTTCTTCAATGCTGTAAAGGAATGTTTAATATCATCATTTCTGAGGCCTAAATACAATAATACTCTTTTACTCATTGTATATAGGTCTAATGGCCAATTGGCTAGCGCTCTGGTCATTGGTACCACAGGCTTCATGTTCGAATCTTGGCGGTGACCTGAATGTTTGTGAGTGGTTCGGAATAAACGTTAAACTGTGGGTCCCCGTCTAATTAGCTTAAGGTGTGAATAAAATGACCGTAGAGCGTCAAGTCAAACCAAACCACTGTTTACTATTTGGAACATAAAGTCACTGATACAGTGCACTTTTTTATAATTTGACATCTACGGAATCTCCGGATTGAGAATATCCAGACTACAGACGGTAAATAGAAAAGCATATACTTTGTACTGACCTAATGAAAATCTAAAAAAAAAATACAAAGTAGATATGTACATTTCGTAATATAAAAATGAAAAAGTATTGTGTAGTAGCAATTTAAAGAGACAATTAAACGTACTGAAGGACAAAATAAGAACTTGACATGGGAGGGGAGGCTTCAAGTTTTAAGGGAAAAGAATGACTCATCGGCAAGTCACGTGTTCCAACAGATGCGTCAGATTTGAGAGTGTCTACTGAATACTAATAATTTTATGCATTGACCATTAATATTATTTATATGATTAAACAGATTTCATCATATAGTACTGCTAGTTAATGTCTTAAAAATACTTTACTGAATATTTCTCATAAAATGCTAAATTTTCGAGCATTGGCTGTAGAGCGTTGTGTTCATTTAAAACTATTAATTTTTGTACAATAATATTAGTTAATAAAAGAGTAGTTAAACAAAAACAAAATTTACAAAGAAAAGAGATAAAAATTAGAATTTAAAGAGTGCACAGTGTGTCAGAAAATGTTTAAGACTGAGTTTTTAAAATTAAATAAAAAAAAGTAATTATATATATATATATATATATAATTACTGAATTACTGAAATGATGCAAAAAGTAAATTTAATTTCTGCAAAACTAAAACGTACATTAAATGCACCCATTTAGCTATAATCATTTTTAGCAGTTTCACAGTTATTTATAGCAAATCCATCAGTTATGTATTAAAAAAACTTTATTGAGAAAAAATCATCGATATCGATAAATATAAATTAAAGTAACAAAATACTATCATTTACAAATTTTCTTGTTCTTTATACAAATCTAAAATTACATTTTTATAATTAAAACTAAATTCTTACTTTTAGTAACTTACTTTACTTATTTATTACGTTTTACTTAAAACATTACCTTTTATGATTTCGTCTAAAGTCTTAAAACTTAAAGTCTTATAAAAATGTTTATAACATTTAATGTGTTTGGCGAGCGTGAGAAATAGAGAAAAGAAAAAAACGCCAACAAAGGATATTTAATAATAGAGAAACATATAAAGTGTAATAAAAACCATTGAATTTTATTTTAGAATCGATGCAGTTCTCAAATTTCATAAAAGGTAATTAGTGATAATCTAATTTGGAGCAAGTCCTAAAAATACTACAATACAAGCTTTTGTTTCAATCAGGATTTAAACAAGGATCTGTTTGACGTAGTAGTCTTCCATGTTAGAAATGTAAAAAGAGATTTCAAAAACCAATACAAAGAATCTTCAGTCCGTTCCACTGTCTAGGATGTAATCCGTTAATTGGTATTATTTTGAGCATTGTTATAATGAATCTATTAAGTTCACACAATGATAATAGCAGAGATCCTTAATCTGTGGTAACAAATTCTAAAGAAAGTTCAAGTGGGGTGAGATATACAAAAGGGGCTTAGGGCTGAGTGGTCGAGAATCAATGGGCGCATTATAAAATCATGTAAACAAAAAAATTAGCGAAAATTAAAAAAAAAAAAAAAAAACATGTTTACTAATTTACAACATCGGGTTCCTGATTGACAGAGTGACTAGTGCACTGGCGCTCGGTGCCATAGGTTTCGGTGCGAGTCTCGGCGGTGCCATGGATGGTTACAGTGGTTCGGATTCCCTTTAAACCGTAGGACCTGGTCTAATATGACTGTACAGCGTAGGATTAACTACCCTACCCAGCAAAAGAAGACATCTCCTGTCCCTAAATCTGCCATCAGGCAGGCGGCATGCATCTGTTAAAATATTTTCTCCAAAATATATTTTTCATAATTCAAACTCTCTCCTTTATTTAAAATTTGTCTTTTATAACAAATCATCTCAAAGAAAACTTATTCACACATAAATATGTTGTTGTAGAGGAATGAATATTTAATATTTTTACATTTAAAATACCAGAATTCTTTACTAAACAAGGCAATTATTAGTAATTTTTAAAGGCATAGTGAAAAAGTTTGAAATCGTTAAAAACTCTACGTAATATTTGCTCATTTTTTTTTACTTATTTAAGGAGATTCAATCTTTACTAGTAGAAAAAACACCGCATTCACAGTTGAGAAACACCGCATTCACAGTTGAGAAACACCGCATTCATATATATGATCTGTAATAGCACCTATTAAGTAATATCCATTGCATCATTTGACATAAATTTTCTCCTTTACGCTTCAAAAGTAAAATATATTTGTCTTCATAATGGTAGAACATTAGACCAAAAGGTATTACTGCATGCATATGTTTTATCTGTCTTATTAATCATGCATCGCTGATTCATATACCGAAATACCTCTATTGTCTGACACAAATTTCCAGAAAACACACTCACCCAGACAGTTCTTATCACCAAAATTAGTCTACTCTTTTACATAAATTACACCTCCACCACCATTTTTGATGAATGGATAACAACACAGCCATTACGTTGCCAGGATATACATGATAAAAAGTATACCAAAATGGGAATTAGAAAATTACAGAATTCGCCCCAAATTTACCACTGGCACGCGATACAATTTATCACTAGAGAATTTAAACAAAACACTGTTTGGCTGCACAAATCCTGTGAGAGTAAAATCCAAAAAGTAAAAAAAAGAAATTTTTAATTAGGGAAATGTGTTCCCAATTTATGGCTGGTCAACAATGAAAGGTGTTAAACGCGCTGTTAACCATGCAAAATGCACACAAAAACTATATGATGGTCACGTATGGCCAGAGGAAACGACCTTTGCTACCTTCTAATCAAGGGGGGAAAGTCGCGAAACACTGACCACTATTTTCACTGGTGTTTATTATCAAAAGTGTTATCATTTCAATATTCACCAAAGCGTGGCGTATTTCATTTAGGTAATACATCTAATTAGATAAGATTTCCCCTTATTTTCTTTATATATTCAGACATTATTGTCTTCCAAGTGTTATTTCGTGTTAGTTAAAGACTGAAATAACTCTGTTTTATAGGAGAACTATCAATATATTCATACCTGTATAAACTCCACCCAATTTCAATTGGTTAAAATTATACAAAAGCAGGTATTCAAGCATCAATCTGCTTATTATGGAAGAAAAAATTTGCTATAAATTGAAGTGATTTCACAATGAAGAATAGCATTTCATATTTTACCATAACTATATTTCGTTAAAAAAGGCAAATTATATGTTGGAATTTCGTATTATGCCATTATTTTAATGGAAATTATAATAGAAAATATTCAAGAATTCAAGGTTAATGGAATAACATTGATCTTGACATTTGGAATTCATACTTTTATCAATAATTATCACAACAATAGTAACTAATGTAAGGTAAAACAGCTTTTGAATTAAAAGCTTTGAAATTGAATTTAATATCTCATAATACATACGATAATTTGCTTTTCTCAATTTACATAAAAGCATGTGCAAGGTGGATAAGACTTAAACATTAGTGGTATGCCAAACTCTTTGTTAATAGAACACTTGAGGGTTACCAATTGGAAACAATTTTATTGGAACTTCTTCTAAAAATCAAATTTTCATATTTATTCAAGCATATTCTTGCATTTTTTATATTTATACACATATATGTTTATATTCTCGTATAAAATCGATTAATATGCTATTCAAATCTATTTATGCTTTGGAAAAATCTTATAATAATATTTTTCGATAAATTAATCTTACTAAATGAAACGAGCATTAATAATAAAAGCTGAAATCCTCAGCTAATATTATTTTAATGATTATAGTAACATGCTTTACATTTTTATATTCATACACATATGTGTTTATATTCTCATATAAAATCAATTAATATCCTATTCTGGTCTATTTATGCTTTGGAAAAACCTTATTAATAATATTTTTCGATAAATTAATCTTACTAAATGAAACGAGCATTAATAATAAAAGCTGAAATCCACATCTAATAATATTTTAATGATTATAATAACATGTTTGAATATTGTTGTTTAGAGAAAATTCTGTAACAGTAACTACTGAAAACATTAACTGAACTATTTTATTTGTACAAAATGGTCCAAAGATTCTCACGCTATTCAATCGAATTTAGAACAAGAAGTTGCGAACAGGATGTATTGATGGAAGGTCAAAACAGCGGCTGCCCACTGGTAGCCAGACTTTTACGTTTTGGCAGCTGCTTTATCACGTATTAGCGTGATAAACTCTTAAGTAGGTATTTCCAGATTCGAGGCTAACTTGAGAAATCATCAGACGTATTCCATCATCTTCAGATAATTTGTGATTTAGAAAAGGTTTGACTGTGATGGTATTTTTAAATCGGGTGTGAAGTAGAGAAGAAGAGTTTCTTGCATAACATTACAGTGATACTAACGCTAATTCTTGAATGATATAACTTATTGAACCTGCTATTATTTAGCTGATGTTAATATAGCAGATTTCTTAGTTGTAAATAATTTTAAATTTTTAAACAGTTTTTAATTGCATTCCGAAGATTTTATTCTTCAATTTCAGAAAGAAAACAAAACATCTTAAAACTTTGCCTTCAAAATTTTTCTTTCGTCAATTTTTTTTTTATTTTTATTCTATGTCGAATTATATGAATTCAAATTAACAAGATTGGTGAAAAAATGTTTGTAATTAAAAATATAAAAATGTATATAAAAGCTTTAATTGTGAGCAATTTGTATTTTCACATATTTATTGTTAATTTTTGTAAATTTAGTAGAAGACATTAATATAATTTGAAACATTAAAAAACCACCATAAAAATATAAAAATAGTCACCATATTTTAAATATAAAAAAAAAAAAAAATCATCATGAAACTATTTGTATTTATATTTTATATTTATCTATATTATAATTTTGTATCATTGTAATTTGAAATTTTTATAATTGTGATTTTTGTGATTTTTTATTGAAATTTTTATAATTGTGATTTTTGTAATTTTTTATCGAAATTTTTGATTGTAATTTTTTATTGCAATTGAATTGTGATTTTATAATTGAGTGTATTTTTGGATTCTTGATTGTAATTTTTTATTCTAATTGTAATTTTTGTAAAATATATTAAAAAATAATTTTAAAAGGCGAATTGTTTTTATGAATGAAAAAATATCAAAAACAAATCAGTTCAAGAAATATAAGCATTGCAAGTAAATGTGCCATTAAAATTTTTATAACTATCAAATCTAATCTTTTAATAAAATGAGAGAGAAAATAATAAATAAAAAAAAATTATTTTTCGTTTAAGTGTTTTGCTATCAATTTGAAAAACTATATGAAAATGCTACATATTTGAACCAATCTTTCTACAATAGAGATCAAATGCAATAAAAACTGAAAAAGATATATTGTTACTGTATCCATAACTATGTTCCTTTCTAAAACATTAAAAAGAAAACTGAATGCTTTTTCAATTTTTTATAAAACGAACCATTCACGGTCATACCTCATACAGGAAACAAGAAGCGCGACCATTTTTCTATTGCTAAAGTCCAACAATACCTATTACCTAACCACTTTTCAATACCAACCGGAAGGTAAACAAACAATTGAAAGTCCAGCAGCACAAAAAAAAGAGTCAATGAAACATATTAGACAATTCCCATCTGTGCATCGTACCCCGGAAGCCAAAAAGCCAAAAAAGAATGTGGCCAAAAAGGAGCAAAAGCAAGCATCTCCAGGGAAATACGCACAAGAGTGGTTGGTGGAGGTACGTGTAGTGGATGAGTCCGGCGTAGGCCAGCACTTGTCAAGTGGTCTGCCAAATTGGAGTTAAAAAGCCGGTTAGCAGGAAGGGTCATTTACCTGTGTTTAAAGCTTGCCTTGTCACCTTACCAAAAAAGACCGGCCCCACCCACGGGGTTGTTGCGTAAGGAGATTCTTCGGTGTTTTAATTTTCAGTTTGGAACGCTCTCTCTATTCCATAGGTATAGGGGAACTTAGATACAGAATCATATTAAGGACTTTGCACTTTATTGATTATCGCATTAATACAATTTGAAGGATTGTTTTTTGAATAAAAATATCAGCCTTAGATTCTTTTCTTTTTCAGGTTGCATAGGGATTTATGTGGTTCTCCTTTTTGTGAGGCTCTCCCTTTTTTGTAGTAATAGAACTCAATGAATTTCAATATTTTTATGGCTAATTTAATTAAATCTCTCTCCTTCTCTTTTCATAGATATGGAGGACTTTCAATCAAAATCATATTAAGGACTTTGCACTTTTATTGATCATTCCATTAATGAAATTTGAAGCACATCGTTTCGAATATAAATATCAGCCTTAGATTCTTTTTTTTTTTTTTTTTTGAGGTTGCATAGAGAATTATGTAGTTTTCCCTTTTCTGTAGTAATAGGGAACTCAATGGATTTCATTATTTTTAATTGCTAATTTAATTAATATTTTTGTAAAAAAAATATTTGTAAGAATATTTATATATTCCTAGTTATAGAAGTAGAATCAGTAAATTAATACTATACAAAAATTTATAACAATTTTTTATACAATTTTCAGTTTGGTATGTATCTCTGTCTCTTCAATAGGTATGGATAACTTTCATATAAAATCATATTAAGGACTTTGCACTTTTATTGATCATTCCATTAATAAAATTTGAAAAAGATAGTTTTGAATATAAATTAGATTAAATTCTTTATTATTATTAGATTAGCCTTAGATTCTTTATTATTATTTTTTTCCAGGTTGCATAATTTCCAGTTGTGTGGTTCTCCCACTTTTCTGTAGTAATAGGGAACTCAATGGATTTTTTTAAATTGTTAATTTAATTAATGGTTAAAAATATTTATAAAAATGTCTGCATATTCCTACATTCCAATTATAAAAGTAGAAGTAGTAAATTAATATGATATAGAAATTTATAACTATTTTTTTTATACAATTTACAGTTTAGTATCTCTATCTCTTTTTATATTGGTATGGATGACTTTATACAAATATTAAAAACTTATATTGATCATTTCATTAATAAAAGTTGAAGCACGGTTTTGAATAAAAATATCAGTCTTAAGATTCTTTTTTTTTTTTCAGATTATATAATTAAGTTTTTGGACGCAGTAGTATTTGGTATAAAAGAAACCTGAATGCGAAATTTCGAGATGATAGTTTTATTTTTAGAGTGATTTGCCAATTTTTTTCAAAAAAAAAAAAAAAAAATCAACTTAAATCTTTATCCATAAAGTTTTGATTCCAACAAAGTATTACGGGAAGTTAATATTTTCTTACAAACAGTTTGTAATATTACAGATCATTTAAGCATTCCATTGACCTGCTATAACAGATTTGCATTGCCATCCCAATAACAGAACTTTAAACGAGGTTGAATCTATGACTAACAATAGATGTTTCCACGAAATTCGACATGAGTCAAAGAGTTTATTATCCCACAAGCTGTACTTTTTTTTTTTTAGAGCATTTTTTTTTTTCTTAGAAAATTCCAGCCCACCGATTCTCTCTAAAAATTCCTCCCTTTTTAAAAGTTCTAGAGCATAGATTCATGTATTCGTGGAAGTTGTTCGCAAAAGATGCGCACATCGAATATTTAATGAGGGTAGTAGACAAAATGCATAAAATGGGTGATATGAGAACAGAACGATAACAAGAAAGAGGTTTCAGTTTGAAATTAAATGGGCTATTATTAAATGTGTTACATTAATAAATTAATAATTATTATTTAATGTGTTAAATTAATAATTTAACACATTTAATAGTAGCACAATAATTAATGCTAATTAATTTAATAGTTTAAGTTAATTATTCATCACATCAGTGGCGCAACAGCTCCATGTTGGGACACGGGCGTCTGCTGTTAGCAGATATCGAGACGAGGTGTTTTCTTTTACAGGGTAGGGTTGTCAGTCCTCCGCCCAACGCTCTACAGTCATGTTAGACCGGGGCCTGAATGGCCGAGTGTCTAGCGCTCAGTGCCACAGGTGTCGGATTAGAGTGGCGGCGGTGCCATGGATGTTGGTAGTGGTTCGGAATCTATTTTAAGCCATATTAGACCGGGACCTAGAGCCATATTATACTGGGAACTACGGTTTAAAGTGAATTCCGAATTACTACCAACATCCATGGCACCGCCGGGGACTTGAACAGAAACCTGTGACACAGCGCCAGAAAGCCTAGTCACTGGGCCATCAGGCCCAGTTGAAATGAAATATGTTGGGTTGTATTAAATATGTTAATTAAATGTGCTAAAATTCTATTACTACACAAATCGCAAAGGTATTGAATGGTTTAAACACGAAATATTATATATTAAATAAAAATGTGTGCATATTATATGACATAAATCAAATTAATGTTTATAATCGATAATAATTTGAAATATGAAAAATAACATGCAAATAGCACAATTATTATTTCGAAAAAAGTGAAATATCATCTATCCTCTTCCAAATATCTATCTATGAAATTTAACGTGAACTACAATATTTATTATTTCAGATATACTTTTTTTTTCCCTGGAAAAATATCAGTCTACTAATACTCCCCTCAAATTTTTTCTATTTATTAAAATGATTTCAATTTGCAATTCAGACGGACAAAAAAAAATTCTTCTACATATAACAGAGAAAAAAAAGTTTTCTAGAACATAGACGGCATTTCTGAAATTTCAAAACAGGGAAGTGGCCATTGAATTTTGAATTAGGATAGCAGATCCAACACGTGTCGGTTGACACGAAAAAGAAAAAGATTTCCGGTTATAGTAATTTTTTCGGCAATATATAACATTTTAATATATATATATATATTGAGCTTATTATTTTATGCAAAAATAACAAGTTAGTGTTTATAATTGCTAATTACATAAAATAAGAAAAATTATTTAAAAGTGTACAATTGTTGTAATTTGGGAAATATTTATTTCTCTTTTTAGCTTTTATTTTGAACATATTGATTTATTTCCTGATTGTTTTGCTATCTCATAGTAACTTCTGCCGTTTACTTCAATATTAGTATGGAATTTAATTTTTCCAGATATATATTAGAGCATTTTAATACGATAAGCACAATCCAGTGTATCGTGCTTCATATTTGAATACAAAGAAGAGGAGGGTACCTCTTCAGAGGATTTTCAAAGCAATTGAAAACTGATTTGTGTAACTTACGGAAAAAACACTGTTGTTTGTTGTTTCTTATTCCACTTGGTAGACAGCAATATCTAGACCAAGTCTAAGAATCCATATGCTCTCGTAGAAGGAGAAAAGTGGAGGGGAACAGCTTCTGTTGTGATGGAGCACCCGTAGCTAGAAGTCTGACTTGCTTCTGTGACGGTGAAAAGGAGAGCAGTGCCTTCCGGGAGGATATTTAGGGGACTACACTTAATTTACATATCGTATTGGAGAAAACCCGGAAAACTCTCACTGGGTAGTTCAACTAACGAGACAAGAGGCTGAACATCACAAATACACTCAAGTTTCCTCATTTTTTGAAACAGTGTCTACAACAAAGCCATCAGCGGATGGAACTTCAGCCCTAATGATAACCAGCGACGCGCGTTGCCACTTAGCCACAGAGTCGGGCAAAATAAACCCTAAACACTTGAAGCGAGATGGTAATATATTTTGTCCCAATTACAATTAGTTATTTTTTAATTTTATTATTTTTGTAATTATTTTTTTATTTATTGCTATTATTCAACTCCAAATCATTTCGCTTAAAACTGAGATGTCCTACACAGTTTCGGGTATGATATATGTGAAGTTATGCCGTCACAATTTTAAACGAACACCTCCACCCCCCCATATATCCCTTCACTTCTACCTCTCAAGTTAAATAGAAAGGCCGTGCTGTCCCACAGATTTATTGACTTCATTCCCCTGAAACATTTGGGCATATTGCTTGTGAAGTTCAAAAAAGGCGTCTCTGACACAACATCGAATCTCCTCATTCTGAAAAGAGTGACCGCAAGGCTCGTCATCAATGTATTTAAATGCGAGCGTGCGTCCTTACCATGCAATGGGTATAGATATGCAACATCAGTATACTGTGAGAGCTATTCAAATGAGGTTGAATCCAACGATCAATAAATTACAGAAACGTTCCATGGAATTCGATACGAATTATAGAATTTATGATTCCACAAGCTTCCATTAAACACATAACAATTGTTTCTAAGAAAATCCCATTCTACCATTTCTTTATTTTATTGAATCTGTTATTTAGGTAGATGAAAAAATTCCAGCCCGCTGAACATAAAAAAATGAAAAAGAATTCTGGAACAGGGACTTCGAAAGTTCTTGGAAGTTGTTCAAATAGGAAGTGGCTACCGAATGCTTATTGAGGGTAGTGTAGATTACTCATAGGGTGTCCGTTCTGAGCCGCTGGACACATGATTAGTCACAACAACAACATAAATGAGATGCCCAATACAGTTTTAGGAATCATAAATGTCAAGTTATGCAGTCACAATTTTGAACGAACATTCCCCCATCAACCTCTTTTCTTCTTCTCCTCAAACATAAAAGACATGCCGCCCCACAAATTTATTGTCTTCATTCTCTTGAAACATTCAGAGTCATATTACTTATCAAGTTCGAAAGCTATCCCCTAGGCCTCTCACGCACAACGTCGAATCTCCACATTTCTAAAAAGTGACTGCAAGGCTCATCGCCAATGAACTTAAATGCTAGCATACGTCCCTTACCATGCAATGAGCACAGATATGCAATGTCAGTACAATGTGAGAGATATTAAAAATGAAACTAAATATACCTATCCAATAAATTATAATTTAATCCAATGTAGTCCATAATTGAATTATAGAATTATATTATTAATTTTATATATCCATAATATTAAAATTATCCAATATAGAAATGTTCCAAGGCATTCGAAACAAGTTACAGAATTTATGATTCCACAAAACCTCCATTAAAACAGATTGCCAATTTTTCTAAGAAAAATCCCATTCTACCATATTTTTTATTGAATCTGTAATTTAGGTGGATGAAAAAAATTCCAGCCTTCTGAACATAAAAAAAAAAGAAAGAAAAGAAAAAGAATTCTGGAACATGGACTTGGAACGTTCCTGGAAGTTGTTCAAATAGGAAGTGACCACCTATTGAGGGTAGTGGAGAGAGAGAGCCCCGCACATGCTGGATGACACGAAGATGGGGGCACCCAGACCCCACAAATCCGCAAGTCAGAGCGCGTTCCCGTTACCCAGATCGCGCAAAGCGGTGATGCTCCAGTCAACGACCGGCTCTTTTTCGCCCGTCGCCCTACTTGTCGATGAGAATTAAATGGAAGAGAGTGAAGGGGAAGTTATTGTTTCGCGATTTTGTTTTGTTTATTTCTTTTTTTCAAAAGGCAGCTCGTTTAGGCATTCTAAACAGGCAGACCGGCTTGATTTCTTTTGTCTGCACGCGCTGAGTAGGGTCGTAATGGGTTTCCGCGCGTTTTTCGAATGAGGTCTGAAATGGTCAGGGAAAATGGTATTTGAAAGGATTATTTGCTCGCGGAAGATGTATTAATGGGATTTATCAATGAGGCACTAAAAGGGGTAGATACATTAATGCATTTCATAAGGAAGGACTAAACTAAAATTTTTAGTACCTAGTTCCCTTTTTTTTAAATTAAGAAATTGTTTTAGTTTTAACTTTTGTATTTTTGAACCATTTATGTTGGCAATTCAGCGAGTAAAAAAGAAAGAAAGAAAGAAAAAGAGAAAAAATTAAAAAGGGGCAAAAAGGAAAGAAAAAAGTAATATTGTTGTTTTTGTGAATGACGGTCACGTCGACTTAAAGTTAATCGTCATTAGATGTAACAGATTCAACATTACTCCGGATTCACTACGAGAAATGGAGCAATAATAAAAGAAGAATGGATTAATTGTAAATGATTAATAGATCAATGGTAAATGAAGAATGGGGCAATAGGAAAGGAAAGGAAGTATGAATTAATTGTAAATGATGAATAGATCAATGGTAAATGAAGAAAAGAGCAATAGTAAATGAAGAATAGATTAATGGTAAATCAAGAATTGATCGATGGTAAATGAAAAATGGAGCAATGATAAATGAAGAATGGATCAAGGGTAAATGTAGAATTGATCGATGGTAAATGAAGAGTGGATTAAGGGTTAATGAAGAATGAAGCAATAGTAAACAAAGAATGGATTAATGGTAAACGAAGAATGGACCAATAGTAAACGAAGAATGGATTAATGGTAAATGAAGAATGAATTAAAGGTTAATGACGAATAGATCAATGGTAAATGAAGGATTTAGAGAATTAATATATTCAAAGCATACAGAGTTTATACCTTTCACAAATGCAGAAAATTCGTCTTTCACAGTGTTTCTCATGATGTCTTGGAGTAATTATTAGCGCCATTTAATAAAAAAAAAACTATTAGTAGCGTATACAATCTAACACTACAATTTTTAAGAGACAATATTTATGTTGCATTAGTTATTAAATTTAAATAAAATAACAATCATACATTTATACATCAGTCATTCATAAAGTTGTTATTAAGAATTCCTTCCTTACTTTTATTCTTATTAAATTTTATTAGATGCTACAATGAACTAATATCACCAAATCATTATGTTATAAAGGATCTTTAACTTTAAAATTATCTTATTTTTTACATACATTAGCAATTGTAAGAATTAAATGAGAAGCTTCATTTTAAATTAATAACAACTGATTTAATGTGCCATAAAAAATAACTTTAATAAAATAAAAATACTGTTCTTTAAGATAATATCAGCTTAACTTTTTTAATGTGCATAAATGAAATATTAATAGCCGATGTGAATTTAATCATTAATTAAAGTACGTATAATTAATAATTATAAAATTAATTAATTATTAAAGATATGTTTTATAAACATAAAGTGTATTTCGTTGTATACTTCTAAAATTATCAAAATATTTACATTAAAATACAAAAATTCCATTTACAAAATATTTACAAAAAAAAAAAAATAAATAAAAATATTAAACATTTTATCAACACTAAATTCAGAAAAATTAATCCTAAAATGTTAATCAAATTAAAGCGTAAATTTTAAAATATTTCGAAATATTTTCAAACAAGGTTTATCTAGTTTTGCACAGATATTTTTCCACTGTGGTGTAAAAGATATTGATACCAAATAGCTAGGCCATTCTAAAACTACATTAATTACGTACCATAATTACTATTTCATAACAAAAATTCCTAACATGATAAAATCTCTATTAACGATTGTAAAAGAACACAACAATAAAAGTTACAGATTACTGTAACAAATCTTTGCAATGACAATAACTTTTTATCGATCCATGACATCTAATAATCTATTTTTTGGTAATCTGTAAGTTTAATCGGATTAAAATAAAAGAAACATGTTTTTTAATTATCTGTTTATACATCTACATAATCAATTTCACTTTATATAAATCATATAATCTAATCAATACCTTATTTAAAATTTCAGCGATTATCTTCGAAACTTAAGAATTTTAAATATTTTTGCACTTTATAAATATTTATCGCTATTTCGTTAATTTATTCATATATTTCGTATAAATATTTTTCTTACGAAATATTTTGCGTAACTTCTGATATACCTAAAGCTATTAACTAGAACAGTTTTTTACATCTCGAAGATTTTCATATATTGATTTTACTTCCGTATTATTTTGATATCTCAATCTCAACTTCCGCAAGTTAAATTTAATCTCGGAAGTAAATGTTTTTAATTTGCTCAGCTGTTTAGTTAAGTGCTTTGCATGTGAGAATCGTCGATTCGTCTATTTGACACATGAATAAAAATACACTAGTAAAAAAAAAATATATATACGGAACATTCCATTCCAAATAATATGATCTTATCTCTTAGTTGCCACAATTTATTAGTAGTATTAATGGCAATTATTTACCTATGTAGAATTAACTTCCACAAATTATTTATTTGAGAAACATTATTTGCTTCAATTTAATTATGGCCAATTGAATAGCGCTCTGGCCATTGGTACCACAGGCTTCAGGGTCAAATCCTGGCGCTTGCATGGATGTTTGTTAGTGGTTCGGAATCCACGTTTAACTGTAGGTCCCTGTTTAATTAGCCTAAAGTCTGCAAAAATGATCATACAGCGAAAGACCAAACTAAAGGAATTTAATTATTTAAGTAACATTAGTTGTCACAGTTTAATTTTTTGAGTGCCATTAATTGCCACAGTTTAATTTTTGAGTAATATTAATTGCCACATATTAATTATTTGAATAGTATTAATTGCACACCTTAAATTCAGCATTTCATAATCAAAATTCAGAAAGTATTATTAATAAATAAATCTTAAATTTTCAATTATATAAATTATTATGATACATCGAGAATCTTAGTCCCACATGATTTAACCCGAACAGTCTCCTATGCAAAGTCCCCACGGGCTTCAGGTTCGAATCCTGTCGGTGGTATGAATGTTTCTTAGTGGTTTGTAATCCGCATTAAACTGCAGATCTCGGTCTAATTAGCCTAAATTGTGCAAAAATATCCGTAAAGCGATAAACCAAACCAAACTATGAAAAAAAGGGAGGCCTTTCAGGGAAGACCTTCAGGAGGTAATCGGAGGTCCTACGAGAGAAAAACAGGAAGGCAATAAATTAATGACGAAAATTTTCATCGGGCAATTCGATCAGTGATGCGAGTCTTGCCATAATCTCAACCGAATCAACCCGTTTTCAACTCAGTGACTGCAACGCGCGTCCGTTAGTGAATTCGAACCATCTCCTTTTGAACATTATCCTGTGGTTCACAGGATAATGATGTCTTCGATGTCTTAAAGGCAAGCGCTGCACTGACGTTACTCACTTAGCACTACCCAGGTGGTGCGTGTAGCTTGAAGATGTTACGAACGCGGAATAACAATACCTCCACAACTGTCTACGATCATGTTAGACCGGGACCTACGGTTTAAAGTGGATTCCAAACCACTATAAACATCCATAGCACCGCCGGAACTCGAAACCTGTGGTGCAGAGAGTCAGAGCGCTACCCACTCGGCCATTCAGACCTGATATAAAATATATGTTGGTTTAAAATAAATATATTATCCTATTTCAACAATCCATTTTTTATTTTTAAACGACTTCGCCAAAAAAATTTCCTGTTTGTAATAGGTGGAAGATAGAATAGGACGAAGACCGCTTTTGGAACATAAAGGAAGCATCTTCCACCCACGAGTGACTGGTTTCCATGTGGGTCAAGGCGTTGGTCAAGTACTTCCACGTGTGAAGGAAGGTACAGCCGAAAAAATAAGTGACCATTATAACAAAACAGTTTCCAATAGAGGTTATTCATTTTATAATTACCAATCTATGAATGCCGTTATCTAACTATCAATTAATCTTTCACGCTTGATAAAGCAACGACCTCAGCCGGCAACAAGTGTGAAAAAAAAAAAAAGTAGGAAATAAAATAATAAAAATTGGGCTATTTTTAATTAGTAATAATTCATTAGATAATAGTGGAAACCAAATGAATTTATTTTCTTTAATGGGGCAGAAGCTGGACTGGCTTCCGTATTCCCTTATCGATATGTTGAAATCGTAAGCTCTCGTGTCTGTACGGGGCGTTATAAATATGTATGCAAAAACAAACTCCCCGTTCGCCTCATGGAAGATGAGGATGTGAAAACCATTCCTCAGATGTCATCCTTAGGGTATTCAGTTAAAATATGGGTATAATTCAGCGGCATTTCCACCATACTGAATTGGTCAGCCCTCTGACCTTTGGTACCACAGGCTTCCGGTTCGAATCCTGGCGGTGGCAGGGATGTTCGGAATCCACTAATTAGTAATAGCTGTAGGTCACGGTCTAATAAACCTTAAGTGTGCAAAAAATGACCGTAGAGCGGCAAATTAAACTAAACCTCCATACTGAATCCGCGATGTTAAAGTTGCTATATAATCACTTTTTAAAAGGAGAATGACCTCAGGTAAAAATATCTGGTATTCGAAAACATTATTTTCCATATATTTTTCAAAACAAACAATTATTAATTTAAAAAAAAAAAAATAATATTAATTTATCAGTTGGTTTTACAACAATTTTCTGTTTGTTAAATTATTAAATTTGTTTGTCATATAATTAGAATAACAAGCGCAGATTTTTTTTTTTTTAAATAAATAGAAAAGGAATCAAGTTCATAGAATGTATTGCAAAATATATAATATAATTTTTTTGTGTACATATATTTCTCATTAAAATGAATTGATATTATTTTGTACACAATTTTAGAACAATTGTTTTAAAAAAATCTGGAATTATTTATTGGAAAACGATTGTTAACAGTCGTTAAAATTGTTTTGGTTTCAGATTTAAAAACAGGAAGAATTAAACACAAATTGGACGTTAATATTGGAGGTAATTTAAGATGAGTTTCCGACCTATGATTATTTTGTATCTAAAACAGAGCTCTTTAAATCATTGAATTGATCAATGATTGAATAAAATGATATTGCTTCTTTTTTTAAATTATATTTATTTTGATGATTTCACAAACATTTATCTTTTCTTCTATTCGTAAATTTAAGATTGATTTTGTTCTAAATTATCATATTCAGGCCCAACTTTATTTTATTTATTTTGTTTCTCCACTACTTTGATTTTTAGAAAATTGAATTGAACAGAAAGAAAGCTTACGCTTTTAATTTTATGCTAAAAATTATAAACATATAAACCTTTTGTTTTTGAAATGTACACACTCTCAAAAAAAATTTGTTGTTGTCTTTTTTACCTTTTGTAAAAAATTATATTAAAACTAAAACAATTTAATTGACTTTATTATAAACCTATTTTTCATAATTAAACGGTAAAAAATAATTAATACATTTTATTAATTAAATTGAAAATAATTTTTAAACATGTTCTGACTAAAGATACGTTAGCAATTCTATACGTGAAAATTTACGTAATTATACGTGACAATACTCAAACAATACATTCACACTATATCAATATTCAACAAGAATTTTTAAAATGATTTTAAAACATTTCTTAGGGTACAGAGCACATTATTGAAATACAGAGATAGAGACTTGTACAGAGCACATTTTGGAAATATTGTTTGTTTATTTGCCAATATTTAAGTTTTCATTAATTCTTCAAATCTCTTGGCTTATCTCTCTTACCTTATCTTATTATTATCTCTTACCATAGTAATTTTTACGTGTAAACCTTATCAAAACAATTGATTGTTGATTTTTAAAATAAAATTTACATTTAAACCAAAATAAAGCCATTTGTTTTACTATACAAAATTCTTCGTAGTTAAAAAAAAAAGCAATATTTAATCCTTCTTTATTAATTAATAAAAAAATCTAAATAACTTCTAATTAAACATAAGTTAACTATTTTGTACTTGAAAATTAAAAAACACAGCATTTTTAACAAATTATTATTGTTTAACAAAACTTCTTCAAATCCCTTGACTTATAAATAGGATAGTAATTTTTAAGTGTAGACCTTGTCAAAACAGGTGATTGTAGATTTTTAAAATAAAATTTACATTTAAACCAAATAACTTAATTTGTTTTACTATTCAAAATTCTTGCTAGTTAAAAAGAAAAGAGTATTTAATTCTTTTTAGTAATTAATAAAATATAATCTAAATAACTCCTAATTAAATATAGTTTAACTATTTTATACTTGAAAATTAAAAATGAGGCTTTTATTTTCAGAATAAATAAGTTATAATATAATATATCATCAAATATTTAATTTACAGAGTATCAATATTAAATAAAAATTTCTAAAAAAGAAAAAAAATTCTTAAGCAATGTGTGTTCTTAAACAACAATAACAAAAAAAAAACAATTTTAAGCAATGTGTGTTCTTAAACAGCAAAACAAAACATTCTTAATAAAAAAAAAACATTAACACTCTTAATATGTAAGGATAACTTTATTGAAAATAATGTCTTATAATTTTTTTACTAAGCATATTATTTTTAACCATACATTTCATTAATAGCAATAATTTCTGAACTCCTAAATATTATAAATAAAAGTCTCTATTACATAAGAATAGCGTTATAACAAGCTTTACATTTAACGAATCTCATTAAATCAGCAATAAAATCCTAACTCCTTGCATTCCAAAAAAAAAAAAAGTATAACCGCAAACTATCAGAGACTCGCAATCACCACTTCCTAATTATCTCAGCCGCTAGCATATATGAAAACTTGTTCACTCACCTGTTCCTGTCGTAAAAAGCACGCCAAACAGTAAGAACAAAACCACGAACATCCTGAGAGATGAACCTTCTGCGAGCCGCATGTTCTTACGAATCAACTTTTTCGCGCCCAGAATCCAGGATAATATTCGAAAAAAAGTCTTCTGTTCCGTCGCTGCACGGAGCGCCATCTAGCGGATATTTTTTATTCGTTCTTAGAATAATGAAATAGAATGAATCCATAACGTTTCTTTCTTTTTCTTTTTTTTTTTTAATTCTTTGATGTTTATCTCGATCGCTTTGTTCGGAGTTTTATAATAATAATTAAGTATTGTTTTTATTATTGAATTTGGATTTTATGTTGATAAAAATATTTTTAAAAAATGCGAACAATTATGAAATCTTATCTATGAAATTAATGTTAGAGATTATTAATATTTACGGATATTTACGGAAGTCAGCCATCTAGCGGATATTTTTTATTCATTCTTAGAATAATGAAATAGAATGAATCCATAATGTTTCGTTTACTTTTGTAGATAGGATTTCATAATTGTTTTCGCTTATAAATATTTTTATTAACAAAAATCAAATAACAAAAACAATAATTTAAACAATTTTATTCTCCAAAACCTAAAAATAACAATAATTAATATTAATAATAATAATATTAGTTAATTAAGAATAAAAGAATAAACATTAATTATTTTAAATTTTTATTGACTATTTTTTCTGACACATATAATATATAATATTTGAGTCGCATTTTAAGTAATAACGAATTGTATTTATTTATTAATAATAACAAGAAGAAGAATTTAAACAATAATATTCACCAAAAAATTTATAATATTCACAATAAATACTTGGAGTGCAATTTGCAGAAATAAATCTCTCTCTCTCTCTCTCTTTTAATATTTAATACTTTTTTTTTTTTTTGTCCTTTTTTTAATCAATTCTTTGATGTTTATCTCGATCGCTTTGTTCGAGTTTTATAGTGATAATTAAATTATTGTTTTTGTTATCGTATTTTTGGATTTTATGTTAATAAAAATATTTTTAAAAGCAATCTATTAGAAACAATTAATGTTAGAGATTATTAATATTTATATTAACTTTAACAAAACTAAAAGAATGTGAGAAAATATTCGATAATTTAACATTTTACTATTTTGTTATTTTTATTTCTTTATATGTTAAGTTGGTATTTTTGAATGTCTTCTTATTATTTTTTAATATTAACCAATATCTATTAATTTGAAATTAATAATAATAATATTCTTGATTCAAAGTAACATACAAAATGAACCTTACGATCTATTTTCTTCTTTTATTTTGTTAGGGATAAAAATACGGTAGCCATAAGATATAAGGATGTCAGAGTTGAACAAACTAATAAAATAGGCTACAAGTAAATACGGGGGTGGTAGGGAGTGGGGAAAGCAGACGTTTATCGCTATTTGGGGCTTTGATTTGATGTAGTTCTTTTAGGTACTGGAAAAACGTCGGGAAATCTCCGTTTCGTCACATGTGACCTCATCTTTCATCACTTGTTGCCAAAATATGTATTGGGAACTTGCATGTCCAAAAATTCAACGAACTTTTTTAATATTTAGTTAAAATAAGGAATAAGTATATGCTCAACTGGCATAATAATAAATTTCAAATAGATCCATTGAAATTGAAATATTTGTCCTGTATTTTTAAATTGGTTTTTACATGAATTAGTAATCTTTTCATTTAATAATCGCTTTCATAGTGACAGTTCTTTCAGATTTTTGAAAAAAACATTAAATAATACAAACGATTAAAAATTTTATCATATAATGGAATTAATTAATTATGCCATTAATTATTAGCATCAACCACAAGTGATTACAAATTATTTAATGTTAAAATCTGTAGTTTTTCCAGACTTCGAGTATTATTATTGAATTAATAAATTCATCCATTTCAATTAAAAATTTTCTGAAATACGTATCATTGGTTATTAGAAATTGTGAAATGCGTGATAAAATAGTTTTGTGGTGATATCGATTATATTATCAGAAGTTTTTATTTTAAAATATTTGGAATATGTTTTTATTAATATGTTTGTAGGGGTTCAGAATCCACTTTAAACTGTAGGTCCCGGGCTAATATGACTGTAGAGCGTTGGGCGTAGGGCTGACAACCCTACCCTGTAAAACGAAATATCTCCCGGTTTGAAATCTGCCAGTAGGCAGACGAGCTTGGCCAACCAAGCGGCTGTTGAGCCAATGAAGAAGAAAAAAGGCGTTTATTTATGATTTCAAATGCACAATATTTTTATTTATTTATTTATTTTTAATGATTAAGGGCATTTAAGTTGTTACATGGTTAAAATGTTTTTAAACTGAATAATTACAAGTAAAGGTTTTATATTTATAATTATCATTGATTAATTTAACATTTTAAGTCAATTAAAATATTTTTTGTTTAAAGATCATTTTTGTTAATTAAAAATCATTTAAAAGGTAATGATTTGTAATTAATAAATATCTTTAAGCAAAAAAATTTTTAATTAATTTAAAATGTTAAGTTAATCTATAATAATTATAAATATAAGCATTTTAATTTTTAAAAGAAACAAAAACATTATTTTTAAAAAAATTGTTGCAAAATATAATTTTTAATTTAATTATTATTTATTAATCTTATTATTATTATTTTGTAAAACTTTTATTTAGAATATTAAGCAACAATTATTTCCAAAACAATCAATAAAATCGGCGCTTTCTCAATTTTCTGTATTAGCAATAATAAAATACCAGCAAATCCTTTTAAAAGCTTTCTTTCTCTTTCCCACATAGTTTGACAAAGAATTCCAGATTAGAGAGATATAAATTACTTTGAACAGATATTACATTTTTAAAAGTTCAATTGTAAGTTGATTTGTTTGCTCAACTGATTATTGATGCTCTACTTGATTATTCTAATGAAACATTCATGTATTCCAAAAATGATTCCAGTATGAATCATTTATATATTACAAAATGATTCGTACACTGAAATGGCCCAGAAAAGCACTGGAGTCTAATGTGACTTTCACTTCTGATTCACTCAAAGTTTATGTCAAATATTAAAACTGTGCTCAAAAAAAAAAAAACCAATTTTTTTTTTTTTCAAAAACTCTTTATCTATTCTTCCAAATTTCTTTCATCTCCTTCAAAGTAATCCCCTCGGACACAATCCACTTATGCTAACTTTTGTTCCAATCCTCAATGCATGCTAAAAAGCCATCGGCAGGGACGGCCTGCAAAGCGCGCGGCGATTCACGTTGAATCTCTTCAATCGACTCAAAGCGGTGTCCCCGGAGTGTTCTTTTGACGTTAGGGAATAGCCAGAACGGTGTGAATACGGTGGTTGTGGAACGATATGGGTTTCATTTTGGCGAAAACTTCACGAAGATTCAATGCAGTGTGAGCTGGCGCATTCAGAGTTTTCGGTACCAATCGAGATTTGACGCGTTTGAGGCCCAAAAATGGAATTGACTGATCCTTTTAAAATTCCATCATCAGCAGCAAGGTCTCTAATTGTAAATCGACGGTTTGCAAGCACCAAATTTTTAATTTTTTGGACGTTAGCTGCGTAGGTTGAGGGTCGACAGAGGGCTCTTCGTCTTCAATGCGCTCTCTGCCTTATTTTAACTGTTTATACTGCTTCTAAACATTTCTTTCCGATATAGAAAAGCTCACCGAATGCCTTCTGCAACATTCTATACGTTTCCGCAAAAAAATTTAATACAAGTTCACTGCTCAATTAATTCAGACATTTCAAAAATTCGCTGGAATCAGTTTTAGCGTCTCCCAAAGGCAAGCGTAACTCAAACACTAATGCATATTTTGACGTCAAATTTCCCACAGAAGTCAAGGACAGTGCCAGCAACCTAAAAAAAAAAAAAAATTGAAATTCCAGAAGCTCCGGGAATTTTAAATTGAAAATTGGTCTTACTTTTTGGACACAGTAGTAAGATTACAATCTCATTAATGAATTGAACGACAAATAATTCGGAACATAAAACAAGACAGCAACTCATCAAAGAATTGAAGAGCGCTATTCATCAATATGAAAGTATTTTTTTTTTTTTTAACGTAGAGCGTTTTTGTAGCTCATTAAGAAATTGGAAAGAGCTATTCATTCAAGATTCATACGCGTGACAATAGTTTTTTATTGTAGAATATAATTTATTGATGGAGAGGAAGGAATAACTGAAAATGTTGTACAGAAGGGAGATGTGATTAATTTTGTTGCCATGGCAACGTGTTTAATTGTATTGTAGGTAACAATATGATAAATTAAAATGTTCATTCATTGTTTTCCGGAAAACTGTACCTGCAACAATTGTGACCAACATGTAAAATTAAGGATTAATGAAAATAACTTAGGTAAACTGATGTACAATAAAGAAGGAACTAAGATGTTTTGTTGGCAGATTTTTACACATATCCAATTTATTTAAATATCATTGTTATAAGATTGATGAAAGTAGGTTTCATGATGTCTATTAAATTATGTATAGAATACTAGATGAATTATATGACGTGATTCTGTACATGATGGGTATGTTGCCTCTTTCAGAGAATGTTCAATGTTCTTATAACCAAGAATTCCTGCTATTAATGCCATTAGAACAAATAGTCATTTTTAAAAT
Organism: Caerostris extrusa; assembly: GCA_021605095.1. Taxonomy (NCBI): domain Eukaryota; kingdom Metazoa; phylum Arthropoda; class Arachnida; order Araneae; family Araneidae; genus Caerostris; species Caerostris extrusa. The sequence goes on along the minus strand of BPLR01009844.1, from coordinate 16,238 downwards.
TTTAAACTTCTAGAACTTCAGGCCAAAAAAAAAAGTATATTGATCATTCTGTATCCTTTGTCAATATAATCCAAGGTAATTGCCCAACAGCATCGTTAATATTGCCGATATATCAATCGCTCCATCTCCAATATATCAATATGTATCCTTTGTTAATATAATGCAAAGTAATAAGCTGAGGATTAGAAAATATTTTTAATCTTTTATACATATGCGAAAATGGTTTAGATAAATTACAAGTTTGTACAAGATGTTTAAAAATTGCTACTAAACTGACTTAATCGTTGTTTTGGTTACAGGACTTACAATTTGTTATTGTTTATTCTTAATTTTAATTTCTTAAGTATAATCTTGGAGTTTGACGGGTGAGTGACTAGCGCTGTGAGCCACGGGCTTCGGGTTCGAATCCCGGTGGATCCATGGATGTTTGTAGTGGTTCGGAATCCACTTTAAACCATAGGTCCGGTCTAATATGAATGTTGAGTATAGGGCTGACAATCCAATTCCGTAAAAAGAAAACATCTCCAGTCTCGAATTCTGCCAGAAGGCAGACAGCCTTGGCCCACCATGGGGTTGCTGAGCCAGTAAAGAAAAAGTAAAATCTTGTTTTAAATGTTTTTGTTTACTTTAGTTGGGCTGCACCATTTGTACCTCTGTCCTCTCGTGTTTCCTGCAACTGCCCCTGTATCCATCTTTCCTGTTTGCATTTCTCGGTTCTGGTGGGCCAATGTACTCTGTAGGAAGCGAAAACAACTAAGACAATTATATTTTGTTATAAAAATACCACTTTTAGTTATAAATATTCAGACATAAAAAGATTCATAAAAACAATATACGACTGTGTGATACAGACTTCTTCGGAAAAAAAACAACTTATCATGAGAAAATTGACAGCTTTTATTTAAATGAAATATACGTAAAACTCTACACTGGCAACTTAAAACTCAACACTGGCAAGGATTCAAAATTTAAGACCATAATAGTTTTATAATGTGGCAGTCTTCTATGTCCTGTATATATCTAATTGACGAAAGGGCTTTGGGACCTTTGTCAAAGGAAAAGTATCAAAGTATATTGTAGAGGAAGTTATATCAACGGTATCATATCTATCATGACCATAGAGACAGTATAGATACCTCGAATTATCTTGTTGGAAAATGGGGGGTCAGGTCAAGTCTCGTTACGTATCATAAAGGGTAACGGGAATGGCTGCAAGATGCCACCAACTTATCGTAAAATTATTAGTCATACGCAAAATAAGTAAGGGAAACATGTTGTTGTAAGAGTTAGCACACCAAGAAGGATTTGTGCCTCGGTTGAACAAGATTGATTGCAACTAGTAGATCTCGCATTTTCAACCACTGATTCGAGGATCATCTGCTTAAAATCTTTTGCTGGCCACTATGTGATGCCAGTTTGTCGGCAACTATGATGAGAAAAATTGCGTTTGTTGAAATAAAAAACTTTTTTTGCAACGTAGAAGGAATTTGAAAATGTTACCAGGAAATGAAATCGAAACTAATCTGAAGTTAACAGCATTAAACCCATATACTTTTCAGAAAGCAATACAGGTGAAAGCAAACAACCATAGACGTATTTTTCAAGTTCATTGGTCAAAAAACTCGGAAGTAAACCCACATATCTTTACGAAAAAAAATCTATATTTAAATTTTTTTTTTTGTTTTTAGTAATTATTATTATTACGTATTTTTTGTAGTAAATGCAATAATTGAATGATATTTAACATATTTTTATGGCATTTTAAATGAGTTCTATCTGCATTTTTGATTACGTAAGGGTGTGTTTTAATAAATGAATCAATCTTCAGTCAAATCTTATGGGATGAAATGCACCTTGGATAATGAGGAAGTTGCTTAATGGCGATAATCCTTAAAACGGATTACCATCGTTAATTTAAATAAGAAAATAGAAGGTAACATGTACATGTACAGTGGTACCATTGTTAATGATGGTATCACTGTACATGTTAATCTAAAGTTATTATCAAACGAAACTTTCTTGCAATCAAATAACTCCTTCTTGGTGAGTTCCGTTTATATACAATAAAGAAAGAATTAGAGAAATATTTAACAACTTTTGTCCTCTAAAACACCGTAATCCGTAGTAAAACTTTTTCATTTATAAATAACCTTATCAATCTATCACTCTACGCAAAAAAAGTTTGTTTTTGTTAGATAATAAATTTCTTAAATGATAATGATAAATGTAATTCTCAATTGTGTTTAAGTAATAATAATTTCCAATCGAATACTAAAATGTCAGCCTACTTCCCATCGCTCCTTAAATAAAAGTGCCTAGCACTTCGGCCTTTGGTACCACATGCCTCAGATTCGAATCCTGGCGGTGGTATGGTTGTTTGTTAGTGATTCGGAATCCACATTAAACTGCTGATCTCGGTCTAATTAGCCTAAAGAGTGCAAAAAAAAAAAAAAAAAAAAAAAAAAAAAAATGAGCGACAAACCAAACCCCAACTGTGAAAAAGGGAGGCCTTCCGGAAAGACCTTCAGGGGTAATAAGAGGTCCTTGTATTCAAATGAAAGGATATTTTTTATTTGAAAAAATAATAATATGACATCCTCTTTCAACACAGCGGTGGCATGGTTGTTTGTAGTGGTTCGAATCCACTTTAAATTGTAGGTCTCGGTCTGCTTAGCCTAAAGAGTGCACAAAATGACCGTAGAGCGACAAACCAAACCTTAAATAAAAATGTCACTTCCGGAGGCTCTGAGAAAATATCTCTAGATGAATCATCAGATACAAAAACAACAAAGAAAGGGGCAGACAAATGTTTAATTATGCTATATGATTGAAGGTGGGTAGGGCTAGTTATAACCAATGATCAACAAATTACTAGGTGTATGCCTATTACTCCCTTTTTTGATGTTTTTCACCATTACTAATATTATTTTTATGTACCCCTAATTGCCCTACGCGTATGCCAGGTTGAGAACTACTGATTTAGAGCAATGAAATATTAAAATATGAGGGGCTCTTAGCCTTCAATAAGCTACAATAAAATTATCCCGATAAATAAAATAAATCGTTCAAATCTAGCAACCTTAATAATAATTAAGAAATTTGTAGATAAGGCATACTGTCATAACTAACTACAATTATGACAATATTATAATGATGTCCCAAATTAATGGATTATGGATTAAAATTAAATGGCCATAAAATACAAAAATTTTCTCGAGAAAATATAATTTTAGACACGCAGATCACGTGAACGCAATGCCTTGAAAGACGAAAAGATTTTTAAAAAATTTAGTCAGTCAATAGCCATATAAAGATCTGCATCAAAATTTTAGTCACCAAATTTTTTAATCAGATTTCAGCTAAATTTTTCTAAATTAAAAAAAAATATGACTTATTACAGAAATCCTCATACTCATCTTAGAGTACCAGAACCTCATTTCATACCAGGGTGAGTTTCGTTATGTATTGTTTATAAAGATCCGTAAAAACAGCGCTGTTTACTGATTATCTTCTTATCTAATGTCATTCAAATGCATATTGTTATACATATTCTGTCATGCAAAAAGTATCAGTCTAACTCCAAAAAGAATTAGTTTAATATCAAATTAACTAACCAACTCTCTGGCACTACAGTCCATGTTGAATTATGGCCATTAATGTTCAATCATGCCCATTTTATTTTGCTTACTGGCAGATTCCGAAACAGGGGATATTTTCTTTTCCCGGTGTCAGCCCAAACGCTCTACAGCCATAGTATTAGACTGAGACCTACTGTTTAAAGTGAATTCTGAACCACTACAAATATCCATGGCACCGCCAGGACTCAAAATCGAAACTGTAGTGCCGGTCACCAGAGCAGTTGTATTGAATTGCAAACAATACAAGAAACTCGGATTGCCCTATTTGGCGACTTATCGCCACAATTTCCAAAGGCCATTATTTTATAATTTGGCCAAATCCTCTGCTACTCAATTTTGAGATTTATTTGCTGACCAATTATCCATTAAAAAATTATAATCTTTATCATGACCTAAACCCATTGGTCTTCGAATCTTTGTTAAAAGGTATATCAAAATATATCCTATAAATTTAAAGATACTTCAATAACAAAATTTGGTAAAATACCGAATATATATATTTTTTTTACTTCGACCGGCTAATCTAACAAGAGGTTGTGAAATAATTATCTCAAATTGGAAGCAAGGTGAATAATTGAGCTAAATCGCAAAATAGGGGCCGTTGGGATTTGTCAACATTTTTGTGGCGCTAACTGGACGATATGTCACTAAATGTGGTGATGTGAGTTTCTTTTAATGTTTGAAATTTATTTGCAATCGCAACTCATCGCTTGGCTCACTTTGGCGAAAAGAGTTTTTTACGTCAACTTCCAATGGACCCTGTTCTTCGATTTTACTAAATTTTTTTTCACAGTTAAAGTATCACGGATATTAAATGTTTTTATGTGATGTTTAGTATAACTATCCCGTAAAATTTTAATCTCTGATTTGCAAAAAGATTCCTCGAGGCTGGAAGTGGGGACTGAAACTCCGATAAAAGAAATAACTTTTAATCCATACCATGATTGCTTTAAAAACCTGAGTTAAGTGTGTAATCCAAGCTACAGAATCATTAGGTTTTGCTAGTTAAAGTAAATTGATACTGTGAACAGAGGCCGTTGGAATTTGGTGTCAACAAATTTTTCGCCAAAGTCCGGCAAATAACTGGTTGCAACTGTAAGTGAAGTGATTTGCAAACAATACGAGAAACCCGGGCTAAGACATTTGACGACTTATAACTTAGTTGTCGCCACAAAAAAAAGTCACCAAATTTCAACGGTCCCTATTGTGCAATTTGGCAGAGCTTAATGCTTAAACGCAACGAATTTGTCAATTTTTATGAATACCTAAATGATCATTAAACTACAATGTTTAATGACATATCATGCAGGGACATTTTAATAATACCAATTAGTTTATCAAGCATTAAATCATTTGTTAATAGAATAGCACTATACCATCCTTCTGTAATCCAGGTACACGGGATTCTGCCCCAACATGCCCGACAAAATAGGAATCCCGTATTCGTGGGCGACGCACGATGTGATGCACGAGCAGCCGGACATTTCCATGAGGCTGTCGGCCATGAAACCCCCTCCGTACCTGTACGCCTTCCAGGTTCCTGGCAAAGACTTTCGAGGGGACAGGAAGTGTGACACGTCCACCACCAGAGGCGTGTGCGGATGCTCCACTTACTCGCCAAAGACCACGCACCAGCATGAGGTGCACGTGGACTGCACAGGAGACAAGAGCGACAGAGGCACCGGAGATCAAGGTATCGAAAATAAGGCCTTTCTTAAATGTTTAAAAAAATTAAATATTTTATTATTGGCTACAATTTTAGGTACCTTATATTCCTGCGTATAACGTGCATCCTTTTGTTTAAGAAGAAACCTGAAATGTACACGTGTGATGCTGTTATCTTCTGAAATGGGAACCTGAATGGCCGAGTCGCTAATGCTCTGGTGCTCGGTGCAACAGATTTCGGGTGCCATGGATGTTTGTAGTAGTTCGGAATCTACTTTAAGCCGGCTGTCCCGGTCTTATATGACTATAGATTGTCACGAAGCCAAGTCAGATTTTTCTCACCCACATCATTCCCAAATTGTAAAGAGGCAATTGAGCTCTAGGCACAGTGATGTGGTGTGGTATAGTAGTAGTAGTAGTTATCTTTTTGAATTTATTTACTTAAAGATTTTTCCTACGTATACTGAAAGGACAAGCGATAAGAGGAGCAATATTAGTGAGGGGAAATGCTTGAGGGTGTAAATGATTTTGCTAACAGGATGGGCTGTATTCAATGAGGGTGTACGCAAAAATGATTTTCTAGAGTCAGTCTGTTAAAGTCAATCCGTCTTTTAATTTTAAGTCATTTCTTTTCTTTTTTTTTCTTAAGCCATTTCTTTTAGTACTTAGATACATGTAGAAATCTAATTTTTTTATGCTAATGTTTTTTATACCTTGTTTATAAATCATAACATTTTTATATCCATCATATAGCGCGTATCCATAAATTTAGATCTTCTTCTTTTTTTTTTTTTATTTATTAAAAATGCACGTTATACGCCGGAATATAGGGTACTTTTTTATTATCATAACCCAAGTTATTAAAAAAGGCATCAAGAGTTCTATTCTCTTGCCAGACGAACTGAGAAACACCGTCGTATTGAATCAACGTCGCTAAACCAATTTTCACAACCCTCCATGTATGCCTCGGCCCGCTCTGACCAAATTCGTTTTTTTCCACAAATCAGAGGAATCCCATTTTCGACTAGATGTCCTTCACAGCCAGAGATAACGCGACTTGTTTCTGGTGGTCAGACGAAGACACTCAGAGAGATGGACTCGCTTCTTTCTCTCTCGTCTGGACGCCGCTTAAGGAAAGAGGGTTAGGCTTGGCAACTGTTTGGCGATTTAACGTGAAGCCCTAATGCTAATTAGAATGTACCAAAATTTACACCCATCTAAATATGTAAGATTAAAAATTGAGCTAAATTGGGGGTTTCTATATTTGAAACATATTTAGAAGAATTTTTTTGTTCATTACTTAAAGTATTTTTAAATAAAAAAAAAACAAATAGGTAAAACAACTAAAAAAAAAATCGGTCTAGATCCCCTTAGAGTTTTTTTTTTTTTAATTCTAAAGCAGCTGGCAAACACTTAAACAATTGTCTTTGGTGCCTTAAGGCAAACGCAGCATATAATTTAGCACTACCCGGGAGGTGCGTGTATCTTGAAGATAAGCTACGGACGGGGAGTAAAAATACCTCCGCAACGCTCTACGATCCTGTTAGACCAGGCTTTACGGTTTAAAGTGGATTTCGAACTACTACAAACATCCATGGCACCTCCGGGGCTCGAACCGAAAAACTGCGGTACCGAGCGCTAGCCACTCCGCCATTCAGGCCCCTTCACCTTCGGATTATTGATTCAAAATTGTAGTAGTACAACTTCATTCACATTTCCCCAAAAGCAAAAAGAGTGATGTGACACTGATGTAGCAACAGTAGCAATCAAATAACACGGAAGGAATGCAGTTAAAGTGAACGTTCTCGGTCGAAAACAAATCGACAAGAAGTTCTGAATTGGGATACTGCATGCTGTACAGGGACGCGCGTGCTGTACGTCTTTCCTCGCTTTAATCTGGAAGTATAAACATCCCTTAGCCTAACAAAAAAAGGAGGAGGGGGATATTAATAAAGTTATTTTTATCTTATTTTAGGGTAAGAATAAAATTGCAAATAGCAGGAGTGTTGTAAGTCAGGAAAAACATTTTAGAATGTAGTACCATGGTACATGATATTAACATGCTTTTTAATATTATAATGTCAAAAATAATGAGTCACCGTCTTCAGAAACAAGGAGACTCCATGGTGTTTGAGGCAATGCAAATGCCATAGAGTCTCAAACCATAGAGTTCATATCAAAAATTCAGGCCGTGTAATGGATGTTTCCTTTTTCCCATATGGATCGAAACTCCAAAATTCTCTCAGTTCTTCCTTCAATGCCTATCAGTGAGCTATTTACGGGATATATACACTCAAGAGCCAAAACATTGTGACCACCTGTCAATAACGTAGTTGGCCCACCTTTGGCGCGCAACGCAGCTTCAACCTGCCTTGGCATGGATTAATACCACCACTTAATACCAGTTAAATACCACTTCCACCTGATCACGTGCCTTTCACGTCATCCAGGCGAGTGCAAAATGTAGGGGTGGTCATAATGTTTCGGCTCTTGAGTGTATAAGTGGTACTCGAAACAAACTGACGCATAATAGTAAAACATCTAACATAATGCTTATAAACAAGAATATAAGCCCATTCTTATATGAACATATCAATGAAAATGATTTTAGTTAAATATACTATACGAATACGAATGAAGTACAAGATGTTTGTAAAGTTTCTTTATAATTTCAAAACTTTATAATAAAGGCAAATGAAAATACAGATAAACGAAAGTTATTACAAAAGGGACATTTATATTAAGCTGTTTTTGCCTTATTTAATTTTAATTTAATACATCTCTATAAGAGCATAATTAGTTATACGAAGCGCATCAAGATGGTATTTGATTTTTTGCCCTGTTTGCTATCGCATACCCTCACAGTGGCATTTTCCATCAGTGGTCCTCTAGTCATGCCCTGTAGTTTTGTCCGATATACGATATCTTCGTACAACTAATGGTTATCTCTCGAGGAATGGAGGGCATATTGTTAAGTTTTCACAGTATATTCCTCATATGCGACGTTAAAAATCCAGTTTTGCATCAAAAAGCAACAGTCGAAGCTATGATCAGTTATGCAATATTTTTTTTAAAGACACATGCATAAAATTCGAGAAAAATTTCAGTAAAAGCTTGTGTTATGTTTTATTTAATGAGCTTCATCCTCAAGTTCCCTGACATTCTCTTCAATCACATCTTCAGATTTTCCATATCTGAAATGCTCTGTAAAAAACAGGACTACAAGTTGTGCCATAATATGTGAAAATTATAAAAGTCGTACAGTTCCTTCAGTCTGAAGAACGTTTATCTTGAAAAAAAATACACTTAAAAAAGTTTAATTCAGTTTAATATTTCCAGGAAGTGTTCCCGAAATGGTGGATGACTTTTTTTATAACCCAAAAGAAGATCTTTTGTAAAATAATAGATGAAGTAAAAAAAAGGAAAAGGTAAAAAAGATCGCCGTCCTCATCATCATCATCATGCACCCTGTTGTTCGTCTATTAAATCTTGTGAAAATGTCCATTGTTAATAGATATAGGCAGTACAATAAAAATAATAGTAATAATTTTTGTCAAATATCTCACAAAAATCAAAAACCTTTACGTCATGACAATAGTTCTCAAAACCGTATGGTGTGACAGATGTCGATTAATGACCATGAATAAATGAAAGAATTAATTAAAAATAATATACAATGAATTTAGGTGTACTATTGTGTCCAAAAGTAAGACCAATTTTCAATTTAAAAATTCCCGGGCCTTATGGAGTTTCATTTTATTTCTTTTTTTTTTAAGTTGCTGTCACTGTCCTTGACATCTGTGTGAAATTTCACGTCAAAATATTCATTAGTGTTTGAGTTACGCTTGGCTTAGTAAGACGCTAAAACTGATTCCTGCGATTTTTGAAATATCTGAATGAATTGAGCAAAGAACTTGCATTCAATTTTGTTTGCGGAAACGAATAGAATGTTGCAGAAGGCATTGGAGCTTTTTAGCATGCATTGAGGATTGGAAAAAAAAAAAAAGTTGGCATAAGTGCATTGTGTCCGGATGGGACTACTTTAAAGGCGATGAAATGAATTTGGAAGAATAAATAAAAAGTTTTTGAAAAAAAAATTATTGGTCTTACTTTTTGGGCACAGTTGTATACAATCTAATTATCATGATAATTAAAATTACTAATTGATGATTTTTTTATTAATTGCCATTGATGATTTTTTTTTTTTATTGATTTTTTTACAGATCGCGGCCAACAACATCATAACCATGGTCCCTCTTGTCCGCCTACGGTATATTATAAAAAAAAGTTCCTTGTGAATAGATCTAGGCAGTACAATAAAAATAATAGCAATTTTTTTTTTTTTCAAAAATCTTATAAGAATCAAAAACTACGTCATAACAATAGTTCTCAAGCTGTATGGAGCTACAAATGTCCATTAATAGCCTTCAATAAAAAGAATTAATAAAAAATAATATTCAAAAAAAATTGTGTGAATGTAAACTAATTGTCATGAATATTATAATTACTAACCAATAATTTTTTTATTTTTTGGTAAGTAATTCTTAATTTTAAATCTGTGAAAAACTTTAACAATTCTTATTCCTTTCACATATTTATGCGAGGTTATTTTTGTTTATTTTGCGGTAATCCCAGATATTTCTTAATAATAACACGGTGAGAATTTTCTGTTTATGCATCAGGTAGAAGAAAAATATTCGTAAACACATGTTACTCACTTTAATGAACAACGACATTTAAACATGTAACTATTTTGGCAATAAGAAATTAAAAGAGTAAATATAGTTGCATTTGAATGCATATGACGGTTAACACATGCATTAATATATATTATGCTAGTGCAGGGCAACATGATTTAAATAACTAATCTTCAGTGTGGTTTTGGTATTTGATGGAACATTACATACAGGGCATATAATAATGTCCATAAATCTCCATAACTCTGATAGACAGCGTTTGGTTTGGATAACGTACAATTAGGAAAATATTAAATAATTGTAAGGAAAATATAATATTCTCTGTGGGGATAGAGAATAATGAATGAAGCCATACGTGTACAGTATCAAACTCATGTTTGTATTAAATTCATACGTCTCCTTACCACAGATAACATTAGTCGACAGTTATGTTGTTAAGTAGATAACTGCAGCTGTTTCTTATGTACTTTTTGCTAAAGCCGAATATAACCACAAAAGCTGCCCGCCGGACCTATTATAATGAAATATAGTTTTATTGTAATTTTACATATATAAAAAATATACATTTCACAGATAGCAAAGTGTCTGGTTTGATGTAACTCTATTTGCTTGAGGTTTTATTAAAAGAAGTGGTCACCAATATTATATGATGATATTGATTACAATAAAGATATCAAATACACCAAGAGCTGTCAAAATAAGTCTTGTGAATTTGATAATCTCGGCGCAGTATATGTGAGTCACTTCTGTTTAGTTTGGATCTAAGTGTCGAGTTAGAAAGATATGTTATTTTATAGTGAATTACTCTTCTATACTTTGTGTTCCTAGTATTTATTTTTGTATGAATTGTCCCGAAATTGTGAAAAATAACCAAACAATTTCTGTTATGAACAAATGAGTGTGATGAACAAACTTCCCGAAGAAAAAATATTACTCACTTGATAAAAAAGGGTATATGAACTTACACCTTAAGGGTATATTAACCGTAAGGTATAATTAAGGGGAAAACTTAAGGGTATGTGAAGTATATGACGTCATAAATAGTGTCAAATAAGCGACCAGTATCCATATTGGGGCCTTTATATTTGTGAGTCTTGAATAACATAGTGGTTGGCTTAACGGTAAGGCGCGACATATGCCATTTACGATTCCCCTGGTAAGGAAGGAATCAAAGGACCACTCCACGGATTGTTATTTCTGTATTACAATAATTGTTGGAATAACAAGCAAGACCAAGAAGATCATTAAATATCCCAATCTTCCTTCAGCTATCAGGCTTGTTCCTAGCTTCCTGTTCTAGCGTCTCCCTGAAAACTGAAGTTTACATTCAGAAGACTTTGGCGATAAAGATTTACAATTAAATCCAGAAAAAAGACGACATTGAAAAACCCAGATCTTAGTGGAACTTCTATAGAATCTCACAGAATCAATCAGTCTGAACTCAATAATTTAGTTTTGAATTTAAATTTGTCAAAGGACGAGGCAGAATTGTTGGCGTAATTAGGACTTTTCAGTGTTATAGTTTTCAATTTTAGGAAACAAAGAGGCACACAAAAAGACAAAAACTACAGAAAAGGGAGCATACAAAAAAAAATAAATAAAAAAAAATAAGAGAATGGAGATGAGATATAAGAACACAATCAATTTGTATAATATATATTTTTTGATTAATCTCTCGAAAAATATGCACATATAGCAAGCCTGAAGAGTGACGCAAAGTATAGTCGAAAGCCAAGAAGACTCAGCCGATAAATGAAAAGTCATGAGTCTTTTCTACTTCATTTTATTTACACTAAATTTAAAGAATTGGGATCCTGATCCGAAAGGCCACAGCAGCGCAACCAGTGTTTCATCCGAAGGGTACAGTCACAGTGACAGCTCATTAAAAATGTTTTTTTGTATATCGTAGAGAGAGGCAAATGAAGAACAATTATGTTTATAAATTCTCTTGAGGTTAGAAATGAGAAAATATGGAAATGCAAAGATTATTGTGCAAAAACAAATGCATATGCATGCATACCAAATTAAAGGACTGGAATCAAAGAGATTCCAGTCCTTTGCACATTAGACTCGGATTAATGAAAACATTTGCTAAAGGGATGGATAGTTCTAAGTGTATACACGTCCTGCCCGAAGGCTTTCGCAACAAAAGTGATGGATAAAAGTGATCCAGGTTTCCTGTAATTAGGGAACAAATTTCCTATGGTCAGAGAGAAACATAGTGAGAGAATCCATTAAGATATTCAGCAATGGAAAAAAAAAAAAGTTTATCAGTGAAAATGAATCCATTGTTGAACACTAAATGAGATGTTCCTCAAGCAAATTACAGCAGAAATTCCTTAAAAATTCCTTTTTGATTTAGATTAATACATGCAAGAAAATTAAATAAAACTTACATAATAAATTTAATTAATTACAATAATTACAATTTAATTTTTTTACAACATAATAAATTTTTTAATTTCGTAACACAAGAAAAGATCCTTAACCGTTATAAATAAATGCTATGCAAAAGCAAAAATTTAGCAAAAGCAAAATATTCCATAGCAAACAGCCATATGAACTAACTTAGCAGTTAAATTTTGCTGATCAGTTTTGTGATGTTAAGAGTGTTATGAGATTTTTAAAAATGGATTATAATAATTTAATGTTGCTTGTATTTAAGCAGATATAATATATTAAACTTTAATTATGTTTAAAATTAATTAAAAATGCAGAATAAGGTATTTAAAATTTTTTTAGAGCTTTACATTACAAAAAGGCATTAAGATTATCTGGGGAAAAATTTCCTGATCAAATTTTTTTAAACAATATTCGTGGACATAAAGCATTCATAAATATAAGTAGTACATCGTCAGTTTACAACCAAATTTCGTTTTTGTTTTTTTATTAAATAAATTCCTACCTTCACTAATTTATTTTTATTATACATTCAGTTTTTAAAAAATTTGAATTTAGAAATATATGTATATAGAAACACTTTGATTTTATTTTCTCAAGCAGATTACCACTGGTATTATTATAACAGTTGGGCTGACATGTTCGTAGGCTGACACATAGATGGTGCTACCAGTATTAAATCCATATGATTTTTAGTTAGCCCTAACCTTCAAAAGACACGTGTATAAATTTGACAGCTGTTTCACTGTTAGTATGTGAGTTATAGTATTTTTAGTAAAGCAAATTTTGTTAGTTTGAAAAAAAAGGATAAAAAGGAATTTCGTGTGTTAATTAAAGCATTGCTTTTGGCGAAACAAAATACTATTGAAGCAAAGGCTTGTCTTGATAAACATTATTCGGACTTTGTACCAGGAAAATCAACCGTAGAGAAGTGGTTTGCTAAATTTAAACGAGGCGAAATAAGCACCGAGGACGATGCACGCAGTGGACACCCCAAAGAGGCTGTTACCGACGAAAACATCAAAGTCCACAAAATAATTTCTGATAACCGTAAAGTGAAGTTGATTGAGATAGCTGAGACCCTAAAGATATCAAAGGAACGTGTTGGACATATCGTGATTGAATATTTGGATATGCGAAAGTTCTGTTCAAAGTGGGTGTCGCGCAGAGCTCACAATCGACCCAAAACAACAACGAATTGATGATTCTAAGCAGTGTTCGTTAGTTTCAATCGTAATAAACCCGAATTTTTGCGTCGATATGTGACAATGGATGAAACATGGCTCCATCATTTCACACCGGAGTCCAATCGACAGTCAGCTGAGCGAACTGCACGTGATGAACACTAAAAATGCTATAACTCACATATTAAAAGTGCAACAGCTGTCAAATTTATACACGTGGCTTTTGAAGGTTAGGACTAACTAAAAATCATATGGATTTAATACTAGTAGCGCCATCTATGTACTTTTCAGTCCACCTGTTAAAATAGCTTGTTATTAAACATTGTTGTTATGAAAATTACTTCTTGTTCATTGATATTGCATTGATTTTATTAATGTATTATATCGATGTAATACATTGTTATACTCCATTGGAAGTTAGTTTTTTATTTAATTAAAAATAACGAAGAAGAATTTTGTAATTTTTAGCTACGCACCAGATAAAAAAACACGCACTACTTTTTGAATATAATATATTCAAAGAAAAGAACCAGACTTTTCAGTTTTGGGAAACACATAGACACACAAAAGTACAAAAACTACAGAAAATATATAAAATAAAACAATAAGAGAATGAAGATGAGATCTAAGAATACTATCAAATTGCATAGCATATGTTTCTTGATTAATCTCACCAAAAAAAGAGGGAGAATATACAAATATAGCAAGCCCGAAGAATGTTGCATAATGCAGTCAAAAGGCACGAGGATTTAGCTGCCAAATGAAAAGTCATGAGTCTTTTTACTTCATTTTATTTATATTAAATTTAAGGCACTTAAAGAGTTACGGAAGGCCACAGTAGAGCAACCAGTTGCACATCCGAAGGGTGCGGTCACAGTGACAGTTCATTAAAAATGTTTTGGATATCACAGAGAGGGAAATGAAGAACATTTATGTTTTTAAATTCTCTTGCGGTTAGAAATGAGAAAATATGGAAATGCAAATATTGTTGTGCAAAAAATTGAATCAAATGGGAAATCAAAATGTGCACAATGGATGCTATTACACATATATGCATGTGTGTGAGTAGTCGTCGGATGTTGCTAAAATTTTTGCACAATTTTATTACGTCCATTTAAGCAGTATTTGAAGGATGAAGAATAGCATGGTGCCCATTTCCAATTTATTTTAATAGCAAAACCTAAGGATTCAGTACCTTGGCTTACCTCACACCAATTTAACAGCTTTTTAAAGTAATCATAGCATAAATTAAAAGTAATTGTTTTATAGGTGTTTTGGTCGCCACTTCAAGTCTTCAGTTATCTTTTTTGCAGAACCAGTGATTAAAATTATACGGGATAGTTATCCTAAACATCACATAAAAACACTTAATTTCCCACTAATTTCCACAGTGGGTAACAACTGTGAAAAAAAAAATCTGTAAAAAAATAGCAGAACAGGGGCCGTTGGGATTTTGCGTCAAAAACTCTTTTCGCCAAAAGTCTGCCAAGTGACGGGTTGCAACTGTAAGTAAATTGAATTGCAAGCAAAGAAGAAAAACGCGTTACCACATTTGAGGACTTATCACTCAGTTGGCGCCACAAAAAAGTTACCAAATCTCAACGGCCCCTGTTTTGCGATTTGGCCAAAAATCTAACTATTTTTATTATTATTTCCAATAGCAAAGCAATACAAAAAGGGGAAAACACCGAATAAAAAAGATGTACACAAAAGAGTTCAACAGTGTTGACCGAAATCATTGCCTTAAGAGATCTCTACTTTGCCAGTATCTCGTCGTCTCGGATTCGCCATGAAGTGCCAAGCAAAGAATGGAGATGAACTCGGTTTATTAATTCTCCCAAATCACAAAGAGGGCAGTTTGGCTGGTCGAAAATCCCAATGCGATTTATATATACATCAGATCAGTTTTTTTTTTTTTTTTTTTTATTGAGACAAGTCACCAGCAATCCATTGCAATACACGTAGGACAACCGGATGATCATATCAAAAACAGTAGACCACTTAGCTGTTTAGAACTTTGCCCAGGGTGCACCACTAAGAAGTAGGTCTACATCGCCCCCAAATATAACTATAAAAACATTTTTCAAAAACGTAACTTAAGCATCAATGTTCCCGAAAATAATTTCAGTCTTTCTGTTTCACTGTCTTATTTAAAACAAAAACTGGTACAAGCGATTACAGTGCTAATTTCGTGTGAGCATTAATTCAGATTTAACCTTAAGCACGAGTACAACATGACATGACCTATTAAATTCACTATAAGATTAACTATCAATATCAGCAGATTTTTATAATAGATTCAGTTATCAAAATTCAGAAGCTTAATTAAATCAGATTTCAGATAAAATTCAATCAGATTTCAGTTAAAATTCAATCAGATTTCAGTTAATTTTTTTAATCAGTCAGATGGCAGATACAGAAAGAAGTGAAAGCACTGGTCTTCCAACGCCTGAGCCACATTTTATTCCTGGGTAAGTGAAGACATTAAAATTTGTTTGCAAATTGACTGAAAGGAATTACACGTATTCATTTATTATGTTGTTTATTAAAAGAAAATTGATGGATTATTATTATTGGGTCGGCAAAAAAGTAATTTCGATTTTGCAATCCTTTTAAATGGGGAAAACCTACATAATTTTACAGATAATAATAGT
>BPLR01009842.1:0-32500 GCA_021605095.1 Caerostris extrusa | reverse complement strand
ATTTGTCTTTTAAATCCTTGCAAGGCTAGATCGAGACATTTTCAATCACACTGTACTAGACGTAAGCGGTTGTTTAAGTGAACTGTCCTTAGTGAAGATGGCGTGACTTACAAAAGGTCGATAAATGAAAATTTAAACTGATATCTTATTTATGCTTCCATTTAATTTTTTTTTACTTAAAAATTGTACTTTGAAAATTCAGTTCAATATTTAAACATATTTCTGGTGTTAATTTTGGTGCGTTAGATGTTTCTTATCATCATAGACATCAGTGAAATTAAGAAGATATACATGAAAAAAAAAAAAAAATGAAACCAAAAATATACATAGAGGGATACAGAAAACAACGAAGTATTTTGACTGATTTTTGCTGAAAGTCGTGACCATTTAAGTAGTGCTGCTGGGAAAACGCAACCACGAAGAATGTACAGAAGGAATTTTTAGCTCAGGCACATAAAAATGATTTTCTTTTCGAAATTTTAATGTTGCATTATTTTTGTTAATACCTTAGCCGCGATGATGATACATAAAGTAATAACATTATTTTTTAAGATTTTCTAATGAAATATAAAAAAAAAAAAAAATTTATTGTGTATCTTTGAATTAAAGCCTATTATTAAAAACAAGCAAGTAAAATTACTTATGTATGAAAAAATTATAAGTAAGTTAATTTGTTTGCAAAACCCACTATAGTAAAAATCTTTTTCTGTACCTTCTCTGTTGGAATAGTGAGTGAGTTCCAATAAAATCTCTCAGCAGCAATTAATGTTGACTGAGTCTGGTCTTTTCCACGCTCCTCGAAAGAAGTCTGCTTACCCAGATGCTTTCTGTCTTGGCTGACCAATTTACTCCCTTCCGTCCAGAAAAAAGTAGTCCTTGGAAATGCCCCTCCAAGGAAGAACCTCTTCTAATCAAACTGTGCATACTTTGGCAGTAAAACCTTGTTGATACTTGCAGTTACTTTCTTCGTCATTAACATGTCTAGTTCTAATTAGATGGCTCTTTACTTTCGTTTAGGAGAAGGCTTATTACGGCTCTTTTATTAAAAGCATGAAAATAGATATCGCAATTTTAAAAAAATTAGCTTATTGATTTTTACTCTCAATGCTAATTTTTTAAAATTGCGATATTATTTTTTTACAACTATAATAAATACCACATTATAGACTATTTTACTTTTTGATATATTTTATCGAAAAGATGTCAATTCAGAAAAGTTCCAAGATTAGGTTATACTATGTATCCGTGATAAAAGGCGTGAACAATGTTAACAATGAGTGATTAGCGTGAAGAATTGCTCATGTTTGTTATGGGCATGTTTCTTAGCAGCTTATGTATTTGCATTCATTTCTTGCCAACATTTATTGGAACCCTTTTAATCCGTAATATCGACACGGATTAAAATCTACAAGAATACAGTTTTATTATATGTCTAATATAAAATTATTGCAATGAAATAAAATCTAAAAATATAGCAATATGTATGAATAATATACAATATAATATTTTTTGTGCGCACATAAAAGTACTTTAAAACTGTCAGTATAAATTGTGAGCTGTCTTGTTAATATAAAGTTATTATACTTTTTAAGTTTAAAAAAAAAAATGTACACACAAAAACATGAAAAACACACACAAACATATGACAAAACATTTACATTTTAAAATTTGTTTCACCTTCATTCATAACTAAATAAAGTTAAAATGAAAAACAAATAATTAAAATTCGACCCAGCTATAACAAGGTCAGAAGGATATGTTCTCAAAATAGAACTGTCATCTTATATAAAAATTTTATTTAGGATATATATACATTAACTATATTTTATAAACTTTTTTTTTCCTGTTTATAAATAAAAAAAAAAAATATTTAGTAGTATTGAAGAGAAAAACCCTGCCAAAATGATTTTATTTTCGAGGGTTTGAAAAAACTATAATTCTTTTCCATTTCCTTTCTAAAAACACATAAAAACAACGAAGAGAAGTTATTGCTTCGTGAACAATTTTGTTATGCGTTCTATGAGCGAAGAACTATTTTTAAATGAATCTATTTAAAATTAAAAAGCTTGAAAAGTAACATCTGGGGAAATTTTGTGAAGAAGAAAATAATACATATTAGGATCTTTTTCAGTGTTATTTTGCAATGAAAACTAATTATCAGACCTTTTAAAAGAAACCAACAAATTTTATTCCTCCCATTATTAATTTAACTTAAGAAGGGCTTTGTTTGTATTTTGAGATATCTGTGGGAAAAAAAATTAAGAAAAACTGAACTGCATTTGTGCATAATGAATTTACAATGCTTTTGGAACATAACCTATAACTGCTGAGTTATTGGCTTCTTTATAACAAGCGTCTCAACACTTTATGAATCAGTGTTATTTAAGTGAATAATGAGAGGTAAGGAAGTGGTAATGGTTTCTAGGACTTTTATGAGTTACAGTCACTGCATTTTAACATGGCAGACCAATTGACAAAACTAAGCACTCTGTCTCAATCTCCACCATTTTGACTTTTCCATACAATGACTGTAACAAGCGATTCTCGTAATTTTCTGTACAAACATATCAGATATATTCTTAGTGGAAAGTGTAATTTTGTATTCCAAAGTTTTAAATTATACACATTTCATTTTAAAAAGTTTCTAACAGAGTGATTCCCAGATATATTTGTACTACTAATTCCCTTTAAAAAAAAATACTCAGACACCCTTCAAAATCTACTTTTTTTTAAACAATCAAATAAAAAGTCTTGGTAAAATATTCGTCTTCTTATATATAACTACATGGGGCCTGAATGGCCGAGTGAATAGCACTGGCGCTCGGTTCCACAGGTTTCGGGTTCGAGTCCCTCCGTTGCCATTGATGTTTGTAGTGGTTCGGAATCCACTTTAAACTGTAGGTCCCGGTCTAACAGGATCGTAGAGCATTGTGGGGGTATTGTTACTCCGCGTCTGTAACTTATCTTCAAGCTACACGCACCTCCTGGGTAGTGCCAAGTGAGTAACATCGGTGCAGCACTTACCTTAAGGCATTGAAGACAATTGTCTAAGTGTTTGCCAGCTTCATTACAACAAAAATATACATATAACTACATAACTACCTACCTACCTATTATAGTAATTTAAGGAAATTAGACACATTAAAGCTTGATGTTTAAAAAAATAAATAAATAAATGATTTACAATGCATATTGAAAATGAAAATTTATAAAGGACAAAAAGTAAATAAAAATTTCAAATAGCATTCGAAACGAAGGAAAATGATAAATCTGTTGAATTGCTAACGAGGAATTAATTCTTTGTTCTGCATTTTCCGGCAATATTCTCAAGACACGACAGTTGAAGTCGGTTTCCATCTTTTATTCTATGTTATATATTTACTAAGTCAACTTTCCTCTTAATATGGTGAATCTTATTTTGGGAATCAGTGTTTAAAACCATGGATAACTGTTAGAATTTTATTTTTCAAAAGGATACAAAAAAAGTCGAAGATGCATAAGGAATCGTAAAAAAATAATGTTTCATGATGCAAAAATAGAAATATTTTGTTGAATTTCTTTTCTAAAATATGTAGAAATAGCTATATTTATACGTTCAAATTAATTTTTAAATAATTTATCTTTGCTACTAATTTGTTTACAAAAATCTACAAAGGGAAATAGAAATGTCTGATCCAAATTTTCGGCATTCTTCGCAAAAGAAACTGCAATTTCATTAAATTCAAGTCCACATGAACAGAGATCCATAATATTAGTATACACATTCTGTGCAAGCAGTAGATTTGCTCTAAAATAGATATAATGATGAGATCATATTTGAGAAACCTTTATTAAGAACCATGAAAATGGTGCATTGCTATCAAGGATTCTTGGCTCTGTTTTGGCTAGTAATATTCTCAAGTCACAGTAGTTGAAATCAGTTTCTATCATTCCTTTTATGTTACATATTTGGACCGTACTAAGCCCTACTTTCCACTTAATATGCCGAATCTATTTTGGTGAATTTCTTTCCAAAAACAGGTAGAAATAGCTAAATTCAGATGTTCAAATTTATTTTCAGATCCCTCAACTTTGCTACCAACTGGTTTACAAAAATCAATCAAATAGAATTTATTTTTTTAGTTTTGAAAGGAAGTAGTCGAGCCTAAAGTGTTTCTTAAGCCTGTTTCTATAAGCATATAATCCGATTTATTTGTTAGGATTTTAAATGGATTTCTTTTCACGGAATGGCAACTTCTTTAACATTGAAAAAAATCCTTTGTTTTTTGTCCTTTTCTGCAAATGAAAATCTGTTTTTTTAAACTAGAATTATTTCTGTTACTGTGCATTCGTAAATCTTATAGATTCTGATTTAAATGTCTCTATTTCTATCTTCGAATAATTTAAACCAATAAAATGTATTTGTTATTATTACAAGTCAACATGAAGTTGTCCTGGTGTATATTCAGATAATTTGAAAAGATGTGAAATAACAAATTAAACGTGTTTGTAAAACGATGAGCAGATATTTGTGTAAAACAAAAAGAAAACTGTTCGAACATTTATGAAAACCTGAAATCACATCTGAAAAACTCATTATTTATTGCACTTTGATGAAATTCATGAAATGGTGTCATCAAATACTGGGAAGAAAGTATGTTACACCAGAAGAAAATCTGATTTTCAGCTAAATCAAATTGGCTGTTCAATTATCGAGATTGTCACGTGAGCTGCCGCAGGTAAGAAATTAATTAATAAATATATTTTATTACAATTCATGTATTCTAATATTTATGTGATTATTGAATTGGATGATTATCTTGCATTATTGTGATTACTTTGCTTCATTATTGTTTGTGGTTATTGAATCAGTAACCGGTTGTAGTTAGCATATTCCTGTGGTAATTTGGGTTGTTGTAATAACACGATATATTGCTACTGTATTAATGGTTGTGGTTATTGAACCGCGCATCATCTGTAATTAAGATACTTCTGGGGAAATTTTGTTGCTGTTATGATATTGTGACTAACTTCTGCTTCATTATTAGCTGTGGTCATAAAATTATGAATGAACTGTGGCTAAGAAATCTATGTGGTTAATTTTGATGCATACTTTTGTTTCTTAAGTTTACTGCTGTTTTAGAAAATTTATATAAATAGTATATTAAAATAGTATACTAAATGTATTATTCCATAAATATGTAATGAATAAATTAGAAATGGGTAATTTCTTTCAAAGCAATATATATAGTGGTATTAGATAACTAGTGTTTTTGCAATGGAAGAGAGTTTTATTTAAAAAGAAATTGATTTCAACTACTATTTGTTTGTAAATATTTTGTTTTCAGCATTACATTTTTATAAAAATTAGCTATTGTGTTGAGAAGGCTAGATGTAAACGAAACAAAATGGCATTGATTATTATAGGAAATGTCAGTTAAGAACAAAGTTTTTCAGTTTTTATTTCAAAATTAAAAACTCCTATTTTTCTAAATATTACAACAATTTTTTTCTAATTAAAATATTATTCAGTAGATACATAAAAAGTTTTACTGTTATAATTGATAAAAAATAAAAATAAAAATAGTGAATCTAATAACTGAAAACGATGAAAGAAAAAAAATCATTTGCAATTTAATTAAGACAAACCATTTAGGGAAATCAGTAGACTTATAATTAAGTCTCCATTAGTTCATTAAATTAACATCCTTTCAATTAACGCTAATTAGTCGTAGTCATTTGGAGAAAAATTTTTCATTAAATGTCAGAAAATATAATAAATTTTATAGAAACGTGTTTGAATGTAATTGATCAAGATTAATATTTAGTTTGTTTTTATGGATACAGTATAGTTTTTAATATTTTTATAAATTCAAAGTTCTTGAAGTAATAGTATAATAACAATGTAATTTATAAATAACTGTATTAATTGCTAAATAAATGTAACAATATTCAAAATGTTACAATACTATGGTATTCATAAAATTTGGATAGGTTTTGATCTGAGTTTTTAAGTTTTTTCATTTAAACTTACACTCCTTTAGCCTTTAATTACAAAAAAAGTTGTTATAATCTTCACTATAGTACCTGGAGTTCCTATGCTAGCTCAATTTTTTTATATCGAAAAGGGATTACAAATTTCAATTATTTCAACAGGAACCTTAGATATTACATTTTTAATGTCATAAATCCACAGAATATAAATTGATTTTAAATAGGTCTATATATTAATATAATGAAGCATAATTAATAAAAGAAAATGTAATGAAAGGAAAAAAAAATTAATTTAAAATAAAATTTAAAAGGCTTAGTAATTACAAAAACACAACAACTCACTAATCCCTATGTGGTCTCTTATTGCACTGGTTCTTATAATTTTTTCGTTTTTGAATCCTTTAGAATTTTCCAATGACCAAACAATCAATGTACAAAAATCATATGTAAATCGCATTTGTATGAAGTCTAAGTTTATTACATTGTTATATAATAAAATAATCTAAATATAACCAAAAGAATACATTAAAGTTTGAAAATTCTGGGCATGAAATGAAGAATGGAGAAAAGAACCATTAGTATATAGATATACAACTTAATAGATATAGATATACAGCTCAATAGACACGGGAAAATGCCAAAAGTGATAAATATGAAACTTCAAGAAGAAAAGAATTGATCAACGCACTACGAGCACTTATAGCCATTGGAAATGCAGATGTTTAACATCCCAACCCAAAACAGGAAAAGTGATTCAAAACCATACTACAAAACACTTCAAGCAAAAGCCAAATTCTCCAGAAAATTCCATTCAACAGTTAAAGGGCCCAAAGTACCATTTTCCGCCAGAATTCACAATGTAGTTCTATTTGCTTGGCTCTCACTTTCGGATAACGACACGGGCACCTAACCAGGACAACATCATGATCACACATGATAAATATATCTCTAATAATTACCATCTAAATATGTGCAAGTAATCAGAGAACTAAAAATTGAATAAAACGGACTAATGTTAGCATAATGCAAACAATATAAAGATTGAAAATAAACAATATCGGTTAATACATTAAATATTCCTTTTAACATGAATATAAAACATAGTCCAAAACAGACATTTCTCCCAAATTTTTTTAACAAACCCTCAAAAATATTTCTGTGACACTATACAGTTTGGGAATGATGTGACTGAAATTGAATGGACACAAAATTGGAGTGGTAATGGAGGGGAAAAATATGGTCTGATAGCCTCTCTGGATTAGCCATCTTAAATCCTCAAACACCATATTCACTCGCAAGGAAAATCCAGTGTACTATCTGCTCCCATTTTGTGAACTGCTACTACACCACACCACACCACACCACACCACATCACATCACTGTGCCTAGAGCTGAGTTGCCCTATTACAGTTTGGTAAGGATGTGGGTGAGAAGAAGTCTGATTGGCCTCTGTGATGCTCATTGTCATAGGAGACCGGGACCTACAGCGTAAAGTGGATTCCGAACCACTACAAACATAAATGTCACCCGCAGGGATTCGAACCAGTTACCTGTGGCACCGAGTGCCAGAACGCTAACCATCAGACCCCAATTCTGAGAACTGTATCATGAGCGTACTGTAACATGCCAACACAACTTTGATATTTAAATAGGACATTTACATTAACTATAACTTAAGAAATATTGAGCCAAAGGTATTAATATATAATTCATGTTAATAATCTAAATGTTAAATCATGGTAAATCTTTTTTTTTCATATAACAAATCAGAAAAATTAAATAAACAATACAAAAAAATAACAAGTCTGAATACGTCGTTCCTAGGTAACGAATATAAATAATGAACAAAGGCTTGTATGGAGCAAAAGTTAGACAGCACGCAATGTTGGAATTAACAAAGGGTAGAAAAACCACCATTCGAAATGTGACTTATTCAGAATTTTAATGCAGATTAAAGTTGAAATAGCGGAAAAAAAACCGTTAACGTGCTAATGGAAGTATTTTCTCAATGCATATCTCCTTATGTAAATAGACAGAAGTAGAACGATATTTGGATCTATATGAAAAGGCTTAGAAAAACAAATAAATGTCTTTTAGAAACTAAACTTCAATAAATAATGCTATAAGATAAGATTTCCGTTCTTAAAGTTAAATTATTATGCAGAAAAGTAAATGTAGATTTTTAAACAAAATATATGCTTTTCCTTTAATTTAGATCCTTTTGGTTTAATTTTAAATCGTAGTTATAAATTGATCGATATTTACATTACTTTTTGAATAAAATAAAAAAAAGGCCACTGTAAAAGTATGTAAATAAATATAAACTTTCAAAAAATGCATTTCAGTATGGCCAAACTTTTTTTTTTAAAAAGACTAATATTGCCCTTATAAAAATTTCATTAACATAAATATACACGAATCTTTTTAATGTATTGACCTGATCTTGACGAACTACAATATTTTAAGTTTATTAAAAATACGTAGTCCTCGTTTCTTTAAAAAAGAAATTTATCATCTTTTATATTCTCGATTATTGTTTTTCAGATCTGATGAAGTTTGAGATTTTTAAAATCAATAATCCAAGGCGACGTACTTAAAAAAAAGTAAGAAATATCGCACATCTATCTATTAATGTTTAACCATATACAATTTTTTGTCTTTAAATGCAATTTTCTCAAAACAGTGATATTGAAATTTCGGTGTACCTTTTCTACCAAATAATTAAAATATAAGCATATTACTTCGCCTACAAATATCATATCTACTGTAGATTATATTGAAATAAGTTTTACCACAAATTATATCGATTTTAGTTACAAGGCAATTTGAAGTAATTTTTAAGTTCACTCTGGTTAAAAGAAAATAATGTAAATAATTTCACAAGAGCTCATTTCAGTATAAAATAGAATGTATACATAATATAAAAATGTTTGCAAGATTCTAAGGATAGTACTTTTAAAAAAATGTCAGTTAAAAAAAAGTAGGTTTAAAAAAAAAATGCCGGTCCCCCATTAAAATTCCTTCCTAATTTAATTTAATAATATTGCCATTATAAAAATTTCATTAACATAATTATTCACCATTCTTTTAATGTATTAACAATAGAAAAATCATTAAGAATTACAGTTTGTCTTGTTAGAAAAATAATAACATATATATAATAGTAATAATTACCGATTTATATATATATATATAGTATATTCAGTAAAAAAAATGTTTATGGTCTCTTCTAGATGTCATATTTTACGATGGTACCTCGATGCTTACAGCTTGCATGGGATCTCCAATAGAAAAGCCATCTCCTGCCTCCCCCACGTTATTTCCGCCACATCATCCTTTTATTGACCTTGGGAGTTCTATCTCCTGTAGTATGTGGGTCAAATGCGAGGGAGAGGGTTCATGAGATATCTGGAGAGCCACTCTCCTGTACCCAATGCTTCTTGCTGTTGGATGATAAGGGATATTTAATCAATCAATTAGGCTGTGGCGAGGGATGCGGAAAGTGTATCAGGCGACATAAGGAGAGAGTGTATATGAGGAATCAGAACAGGGTCACTGGAGAGAAAAGGGTTTTGAGAGAAAAATTATGAGAGAAAAGAGATTTTCTTTAAATGGGTAGGATATAAAAATAAAGGATTTTTGTTATTTTAAATGTTCAAAATATTTGTACTATAAATCAGATTTTTCGAAGGTAATTAAAAACAATTAAAGATCATTTACAATCTTTCTTTTTTTGTAATTGGGGAAAAAAATGTTATTTCAAATTAAGAAAAAAGTAATATAATTAATATAATTAATATAAGATTTTTCTACGGAATTTTCTTGTCAATTGCTAAAATTAGCTTAGAACAAGAAAATTATTTAACGGGAACTTTTACCTTTAGTACATAGTAACGTTTCACCTTCAAGAAATCAATTAAAGATATTTTAAAAAATTATTAAAAATTTTATAAATTAGAAAAAAAAAAAAAACGAATTAAATCAAATTAACAAAAATTAGAATACAGTAACAAAAAATGCAAATGTCCAAAAGCGACCATTTAAAATGTATTTTAATCTTTCAAATTGATTTCCTCAGTTTCTGCTTGTTACATTTTCCCGCATGATTATTTAAAAACCTCTGATTGTAACGTTATGAAAATTAGCATGAATCTTCTATTATGTAACATTATTCAGTGAATATCTATTTTATTAGTAGGACCAATAAGTTTTAATCTATAGGGAAATAATCTATAGTCTATAGTTTAATCTATAGCTATAATTTTTAGTCATCATATTCTTTTCTTTTATGTGTGGAGGAGGCTCATCATAATGCACATCATGATACAAGTATTTTGTTTTGTAAGCAGCTATCCGACAGCACAGCATTTTAAAGTTAAAATTGCCCTAAATTTATATTATTCAAGGTTTTATGTATCAGAAACATATCAGAGATATAAATGTTTTGTCTGTATTTATAATGCAGTCCAGAGTACAAATATGCTGTTTTGAAAGCAAATATCAAAAACACGTATTTTAAAGTTATAAATTGCCCATAAATTGTTATTATTCAATGTGATATATCTCTGATATGTTTCTGATATACACTGTTTGTCTCTATTTATGATGCACCCCCCAGAGTACAAGTATGCTGTTTTGAAAGCAAATATCGGAAAGCATGGCATTTTAAAATTACAAATTGCCGATAAATTATTATTATTCATATGTGATATATCTCTGATATGCTTCTAATATATGACTGAGGATCAGTAGTAAAGTGCAAAGATGATGGCCATTAAGGATGAGATTCAATCCTCTGCCATTGTTGTAAAAACTGTTTCAAATAATGAGGGAGACACGATGGCGTTTGTGATGTTCAGCATCTTGCCTCATTATTGTCTATCTGTTGGAAGTTTTCCTGTTTTTATCCCATACCATATGCAAATTCGTCACAACAACAACATATCTAAAAAAAAAACCTAATAGATTTAGTTGTCAGGATCTTATTAGAGTTTTACCAACAAAATTTTCATCATTAAATGGTTTCTAAAAACATTATCATAAATATGGTATCCAGTGCTTTTGATATATCTATATCAATTCTAACAGAATTAAAAATTGTCAATGCATTTTAATATATTTCTAGCTTATTTCAAAAGTCTTTTTGATACTTTAATATAAATTTTAAAGCTTAAAAAAACAGAAAATCTTCTAAAGTGGAATAATGGTATTTAGTATAATTATGTGAAATAAAAATTATAGGGTTTATGGTAAAATATTCAAATATAATAATATTTACTAATGGCCCTCCATTTTTCATTATTTCTAAAATTCAATGAAACAAATTTAGTTTATTCATTTTTTGTGCACATTATTGAGTTAGCAGTTCTGCAATATAAAGATCATTTCCTTTTTAATAATGTTACAATCTTTATTTAATTAAGAATACCCTATTTACTTAATAGATTAAAATTAAGATTAATTAAAAGTCAGAAAATTTAAAAATATTTTGAAGATTAAAAATTAAATTTGATTTTTTTACGGTTACTAAAAACTCTTTTAAATATGAATTTTCATTTTTTTTAAAGAGCACGAAACATTTTTATTCATAATCCTGGTAATAAGGTAGTAAAAAGCAAATATGTAGGGAAAAAAAGGTAAATAGTTAAAAAAAAAACATTTTTTTTTATAAAACTGTAATAGTTTTTTTTCCGTGAAAGTTAATTGACTCCTTAAAAATTTACTCTTCCATTAATGAAATGTCAACATTGACACAATTTGTTTTGCATTTTAATTTTGCATTAACCCCCTCCTCCCGACACCCCGCTGAGATTTCTTTAGAATTTAATCATGGACGCTTTGAAATTATTTTTCATTTAGATAAAAAAAAATTTTCAAAAAACTCATGAAGTTCTTTTTGTATAAATATTTGTTACATTAAAAAGAAATTAAATTTATTATGAAAATATTTCCTTATAAGAATTTGTTCAAATCATAATAGGAAATAAAAGCAATAAAATTAATTTTAGTAAGTACTTCAAAATTGTTTTTAATTAAATTTGAAAAAAAAAATGTATAAAATATTTTTGTATTTGCTTTAAACTTTACAAACTAAATTTGTAAAGCTTGTGAACTTGTTTATCTAGTTAGTTCTTTCATTGTAAGCCATATAATTTTTACTTCAAATATTTATACTTAATTAACTATAAAGAGAAATGTAAGAAAAATAACTAAAAAAATTCAACTTAAGTTCAGTGATGATAAATATATAAGCAAGTGTGAAGGTGATTAAATGTTCAATACGTTCTGTATGAGCAAACCTTCTCAATTTAGGTTATGAAAATATGTATAAGTTTCTAGTATAAATTGTTAGATAGCATGCTGGGATTTTTCATGTTTCTCTTAATTGAGACTCAGTTTTGGAGAATTTTCTTTTGAAAATATAACTGTGTGGTAGCATCATTAAGTGTATTATTTGTAAATCAATTTAATATTCATCTTATTTATCAAACGTTTTAAGATAACAATGTTTCACAATCTTGTAATTTTATTTATTTTTGTAACCGTGATTCCTCCTATACATTATCAAAAGCCCCCTCTTTGACGTTCAGGAGAAACAGTCAGTGTACTTCCTCTCACCTGAGAGGAAATACAGCGCAACCCGACCTTCCGCTGTGAAACGTTTAGTTTATAGTCTCTCATCCCGAGAAGAAATATATTTAGCGTCTCCCGGAGCATTAGTTGGCTTACAGATTCTTAACTTAGAGGAAGTATATTTTGTGCACCCTGCGTGTAGTCGAGTTTTGGGTTTTCGGCTTAGAAGTGAAGTCCAATCAAGAATCTATAATTATCAGTTTTTAAATGTGTTAAATAGTATATGTCTCTAATTTTTTTGTTGTGGTTTCTAATGTAGCTGACAATACAAAAGTTAATGTCGTAGGCAAAGGCTGCATGCATCACTGTTACTCACTGTCACTAGCACTCCCCAAAGGGCCCCGTGTAGCTTTGAAGATATGCTATAGACGCGAAGAACACTATTCCCACAACGCTCTACGATCCTATTAGACCGGACCTACGGTTTAATGTGATTCTGAACTATTACAACCATCCATGGCACCACCGGGATTCAAACCCGAAACCTGTGGGACCGAACGCCAGAGCTCTAGCCACTGGCCATCAGGTCCCCTTGCCTCTAATTGTATGTGCATGGTGTTGTAAATAAAGGTATGAGTTCTCAAACCTGTGCCTGAAGTTTATCAACCAAGCATACATAGATACAACCTGGATGTCCATCCTGCACGCTACAGTATCACTTACATTTAATTAATTTTATTCCATTTAAACATATATTTAAGATTAAACCTACCAAAATGTTTATGCATAAGTCTACAATAATTTATGACTTTGAAATTCGAACTTTTGCACTGAATCTAAATATGAAAAATATGCACATTAACTAGAAATCGCAAATGAATTGCTCAGTTTCAAACCACGAAACTCTCCATTATTGATCAACTTTCTCCCCCAACTCTTTTGTTTCTCCGCCGCACAAAGTAAAAGCTATTTAGGGAGGTGATGGAGTTTCCTTCACATTTATTTCACTCGCTGCAACCGTCCCTGTTAGGGGATGGAATGAGAGGTAGGAGTTTATTTTCGACTTCGATAAATTCCTTGGGAGCTATTTATAGAAGGAGGAATGAGATGGAACAAAATTCTTCGGAGCATGGGAAATGGCGCATTATTAATCATTTGGGAAAGGTAGGATGGTGCATGCACCGCTGGATCCAAATTTTCGCTGTTTCCCCTCTGTGAAACGAATGACATATTGTGATGGACTATTTGTATGGAACATCATATTTAAGCGTATTCAAAACACAAAGGATTTAAAATAAAAATTTATGGTTCCTTTATATTTTCTAAAAATTCTGATTCTCAATATTTTCTAAACATTTGTTCCTTAACATAATGTGACTCTTCTATAAGACGGTATCCGGTGATAATTGTTATATTTGTGTTATAGGCTAACTGCATTGTTTTTTAGGAAAAATGATAAATGAAAAAATATATATATGAGTTGATATTGTCCTTTGATATTGCGGCTTAATGGTCAAGTGACAAGTACTCTGGAGTGCCACAGGTTTCGGGGCCGAGTCCTAGTAGCGCCATGGATGTTTGCAGTGGTTCGAAATTCACTTTAACCCGTATGTCCCAGTTTAATATCACTATTGAGCGTAGGGGCTGACAACTCTGTCGCTTAAAAAAGAAACATCTCTGTTTCAGAATCTGATAGTAGGCAGACAGCTGTTTGGTTTGGTTTGTCGCTTTACGGTCTTTTTTTTTCACACTTTAGGCTAATAAGACGGGGACCTACTGTTTAACGTGGATTCTGAGCCACTCACAAACATCCATGACCCCTCCAAGGATTCGAGCTTGAAGATTGGGATACCAAAGGCTAGGGGCTAGCCAATTGGCCATTAGGCCGCTAGGCAGACGGCCGTGGTTCAATATGGACTGTATTGCCAGGAATTAGTTGATTGATATTGTAATAAAATTAAGGTGTTATAGAATTTATGTTATAGAATTTTCTGAAGGAAAATTACCACATGTTAAAATAAAATGTTGGAAAGAAATACTGTGCTTATTATGTATTCCACTTACCTATGGATTTTTACATTGTTTTTATAAATAAATAATAAATTACTCAAATTGATTTTGACCTTTCAAGCCCTTTTCTCTTACAATCTAACTGAAAATACCGTACTATAAAAATTAATTTAAACTCAAAATAATGTACACATTGATATCACACTAGAAAATATGAGTATATGAACATAACACATCTAAATGTATTAACTCTAAAATTTAAAACAGGAATTTGAAAAAAAGAAGGTATTTTAGTTTGTTTATAAATATATAAATATATATATTTATTTATATAAAATTTCATATGTGAAAGTGTAAAAAATTAAAGTGATTTATTTTTTTTTTTGTTGATTGATTACTGATTGTTGAATGATTATTTTTTTTTAATCTTTTTCATTTTTTCATTTCTTTTTTTTCCATCCATATCTTTTTTTACATATCTTTTTTTGAACTTCCTTTAGATTCTTTTTTACAACTTCCTTCCAAAAGATAAATGAATCAGTTTATTTTCATATTGTGTTCGATTTATTACACCAATGTATAAATTTCTTTTCTGTATAGATACTAAGATGTAGACATATTTCTATATGTGATAATCCCTTCCATTGAATTAGTGTCAAATAACATACCCTACTATAGAAATGTTGTTTCATATTTTAATGTAAGTATCCATAATTTTAATACGAAAGTTCTTTTATATTTAGTAATGACATCGATATGCAAATCATGAAGCAAAATTTACACTAAACCATATTATCAACAGAAATTAATTTTGTAGCTATCAGTTTGGCCAAAAAATATTTCCTTTTAAAATATTTTATTTTTTTTATTCTATGATTTCAAGGAATTGGTAGAAATAATTATATATTTTACTATTGCATTTCGAGAGTACTGCCTATTAATATAACAAATCAATTAATTTGGCCTTTTTTTATCAAATAGCAAATCAATAATTTAACTTTTTTCTGTTAAATTTCAATTTAACTTATCTCAATTAGATTTTCTAATTTCATAGATATAGATGTGTCATCATGCACCAGTGATGATACATATTGAATATCATAGGCCAGTGATATTCCATTGAAACAATTAAATTGCAGAGTCACGCGTTCTCTGCACTAGAGAGTTACGGCGAACAAGTGATATGATATTAGCAAATCATAATCTTTTACATGAATATGAATTTTTTAAAACACATAATTATCACATGGTAAACGAGTGTTTATTTTAAATGCAATTTCCTTACGGTTCACGAAGAGATTAATTAAAAAAATAAATATATATACAATTTATTTTCATATATTCATCGAGCAATATTAAAACGAATGATGTAATTAATATGAATGCTAGTTTAGATTGATCATCAAAAATATTCATAACACAGTCGGTCACAAAAGATTTTAAATGGGTCAATCTGGGGCAAATTTCAACTTAGCATGTGCGAATATTCGAGAACTGATGAATAAACTCGGAATATGCCAATGTTTAATAATGCAAGATATATATGAAGCATTGATTGGACATTCTTGTACTAACAAGAAAGGCCAAATTCAATACCCACATGAATATAGCAATGTTGAAATCAAGAATTTCAAGAAGAATGAATTGCTCAAGAACCTTTTTAGACATTATTGGACAATTCATTTTCTGTACAAAAGTATGATACATGTAGTCGTAAATGAAGAATGAAGTATTCCAAATTCTGCAAGAAACGTTATCAAATTCAATAGCCAAGAGAATATATCAAGGTTTGAAAATTCTAGGCATATATGAAGAATGAAGTATTATAAATACAATAAGAAACACTATACAGCTCATTAGGCACCGGAAAATGTCAAAAGTGATAAATATGAAACTTCAAGAAGAAGGAATTGATCAATGCATTACGGGTACTTATAGCCATTGGATATACAAATGTTTAAGATCCCAAGCCAAAACATGTAAAATGATTCAAAACCTTACTACAAACACTTCAAAAAAAGCCAAATTCTCCAGAAAATCCATGTTGTCTAATGTTATTCATGAAGCATTTCAAGAGTTTTGGGCCTAAAGTACCATTTTCCGCCAAAATTTGCAATTGAGTTTTAATTGCTTGGCCCTCATTTTCGGATAACATCACGGAACCTAACGAGAACAGCATGTTCACACATGATAAAAAGATTTCCACGCATTTTTTTGTGGATTACATGGAACTCATATCATAACAAAATGTTTATATATGATTAAAATGAAAATGATAGAAAAATAGAAATCAAGGTTTTTTTAGTTTTCAAACCATATAATCTTTCATTATTGATTACCTTCCTGACAAAATTCTGAAGAATCAAATCTCTCCCACTTACCATCCTAAAACAAATCCATTCACCCAACTGAGAAGAAGAAAAAAATCCCTCTTTTGTTTCTTCGCACACAAAGTAAAAGCTATTTAGGGAGGTGAGGGAGTTTCCTTTCGCATTTATTTCACTCACTGCAACCGTCTCTGTTAGGGGATGAAAGGAAAAGTAGAAGTTTATTTTCGACTTCTGCAAATTCTTTGGGAGCTATTTATAGAAGAAGGAATAATTCGAAACGAAATTTTTCGGAAAATGCTAAGTCATTTTAGAAACTTTTAAAATATCTTCATGTCCTTAGTATTCACACAATTTTAATTTTTACTATGTTTGCAGTTATTTTATCACTTTAATATCAATTTTAAATATTTGTGAATTTTTATAAAGATAAGCTTACACATAATCCTTTAATATTAAAGTATGAATTAAAAGAGAATAATAATATTAAAAATAGAATTAAAATAAATAATTATCTTATTACCCATGAAATTATACGTATTGTTTTGAGGACAGGAATTTTCGTCTGCTGGTCTACTTTCTATTATTGTTATTTATTATTTTTTTTTATATCTTTTACTAGTCGTAGTTTTTTTTTTTTTAATTTCTTTCACGAACTTTTATTAATTTTATCGCATTTACTACCTAGTTGTTGATTACAACAACAATGTTTGATTCCAGCTAATAACATGATAATACTAAACTCTCTAATTTTAGTTTTATGGATTTTTTTATCAAATATTATAAGCCCTTACAGAATATTTATTCCTCCATTTTTAAGTCTTGTCTGAAGGCATAATTTCAATTTGTCGTTTAGACCGATTATCCCTTGGAGTTTCTTTGGTACATACTAGGTTATATTGAATCAGCTACAAATTTGTATATTAGTGACCAATTAAGAAACCCAATGAAATCCATGTTTGCAAAATAGAAAGTGATGATGTAAACCTATTGTATCTTTTTTCTACTTCAAATAACTAGGTGATAAAAATATTAAATACTTTTTTCGGATGTAAGATGTACGTTT
This sequence comes from Caerostris extrusa, assembly GCA_021605095.1. Classification (NCBI taxonomy): domain Eukaryota; kingdom Metazoa; phylum Arthropoda; class Arachnida; order Araneae; family Araneidae; genus Caerostris; species Caerostris extrusa. Next base: position 14,551 of record BPLR01009842.1, on the reverse strand, counting down.
TAGTACGGTACTATATAATATTTTCAGAAATATCTTCGAAACCAAATAAAATATCTTTTCTGTTATTTAATTCATACAATACTTTGTTTCTTGGTGCCATATACATATTTCGTTTTCGATCACAGGATTAGTGGAATCATCCTTTTTTTCCACGTATTTTTGTTTTCTGCTGATCTTTTTTACTAAAAGCTGAACTCGTAGAAAAAAGGGGGCATACTTTATAGACAAATAAAAAGAAAAGTCTATTTTCGATTCCTTTAACCTTTTATAGTTATGTATAGAATACAGAATGAATCCGGAACAAAAGTTTTCAAAATAAAAATAGCAAAGTAGTGTTTTATAAAGCATCTGTATCAAAATTTTCGTCGTTCCCCTTGTGAAATGGATGTATATAAATTAATTTTTAAATGTAATTTTTAGTTGATGCATGTGTTATTATTTTAATAAAAATATACATTTTGTAAAATACCCTTTGGTTGCCTTGTTTAGAACTTACATGGCTAATTGAAAAGAATTAACATTTAATAGAAACATTTGAAAAGTAGAAACTTAATAGTTTGATTAACACTAATTCTATTAGTTATTCTATCAGTTATTTATTTAAAAAAAACTGATAGAATGAAAGTTTTAGCAATATTTTACATTGAATTTCGTGATTTTTCATGTATTCATGTTATGGGATAAAATAATTTTGATCATTTTAGCAGATAACTTTGAATTGCTTTTTGATTAGTGTAAAAAAACAGAAACAGCTTATGCAAATTTTTAAAAGCTATTTTGTAAATGATTGTTATTTTATTCCTCAGTTAAATCGTACTTTAAATAACAACATTCAGTAATTAATTAATTATAAAATAAATTTATTTAAAGTTTGGTTAAAGTCTTATTTAGAAATTTGGTTAGAAGTCTTACTTAGGTGTTTTGATTAAAAGTTTTGTTTAGAAGTTTAGTCGGGGAGTCTGATTAGAAGTCTTGTTTAGAAGTTTGGTTAGAAGTCTTGTTTAGAACTTCGATTAGAAGTCTTGTTTAGAAGATCGGTTAGAAGTCTTGTTTAGAACTTTGATTAGAGGTCTTATTTAGAAGTTTGGTTAGATGTCCTATTTAAAAGATTCAATTTGAATAATGAATGTACAAGGATAGGTTATTTGTTTAGGTTAAAAAAACAGCTTATGCAAATTTGTAATGCTATTTTGTAAATAGAAGCTACTTTATTCCTCAGTTAAATTGTACTTTGTTTAAGTTTCGTTAGAATTAAAAATAATTTCGTTAAAATAAGGACAGTACATGTAAATACCCCGGACAAATCTTCAGCAACCATGTTTCCAAGTTAATGAAAATTCAACTTTTATAATTGCTATGCATCACAATTTTTAAATGCTACACTTTAATAAGACATATAAAAATATAATAATAATAAATACTCGTTTTGATGACTACAAATTTTGAAGAACACAAATTGTTTTAATTTTCCATGGGGAAATATTGTAACAATAAAAACAAGAAAAAATATGCATTATAAACCAATCCATAAAAACAGGCTTGAAAAATTTTTAATTTAAATGCAAATAAGATATAAATTATGTCCTGTAATACTGTCATTTATTCTGTGCATTTATATTCAAAAAAACTTGCGAAATATGATTAAATAAATTTCTGCGACATCACTAAAAACTCTCATGAAAAATGCATGAAAATTTTCATTTATTTTGCAATATTGGTGTATTATTTAATATAGTTTGGAAGAACTATACTAAATTATAAAAATAAATTATTATACACACACTTATATATATATATATATATATATGATTATTACTAATAATTATTACTTATTAAATTATTTCATACAGTTTGAAAGTACTAGATTAAATTTACTGAAATTCAAAAGTAGACATTACACTACTTTGAATTAATATTAATTTTCTCATTTAAAGCATTTAACTATAAAGGAAAAACAATGACCCACTAAAAGTGTTATTTGAATGAAAACAGGATTGATAGATATGACAAATGTGCATAAAGATACAGTCAGTTAAAATGTCAAAGAAATTTAATTTTTTATTAAAAGAGATTCAACTTCATAAAATTGGCCAAAAAAAATCCTTGATCCATCTTTGAAAGAAATTAGCGGAATTTGGGATTGATTTGAAGCGATGGAAATTTTCCTGAAATATGTATTGCTAAAATCCCTAAATGGTCGAACCATTCCTGCGAAATTCTTGGATATGCCCATGTTCGAACCCTACTGAAATGCTGAAGTCGTTACCCAACAATATATTAAGCATACCATTAGACAATCTGTAGAAATGATTGGCATGTGTGGCCAGCATTATCCTGTTGAAATGTAAGCTCGACTTGCCATGAATGGAACATAAATGAGGGTCGTAGATCATCGCCGACTGTAAAGTTTCCAAGATGTCTGCGTATCAAATGAAGTGTCACCCAAGATCATTAATACCGGATGTCGAGCTGTGTGACTGTCAGATTAATATCCCTCTGCTGTCTGGATGCCCCAAACACGCCTCCGCCCATCATTTGGTTCATTTCGAAGTGAAACACATCCTAAAGACACTTCTACTCCAGTCAGTGAAATTCCTGGACGGAAAACACCACTGCAGTCGTGCTTGTCGTTTTACAAAATGTGAGGGATGGTTCTAAAACTAAAATTTATTATCTAATATCTTACTATCTAAAAACTATCTTTAAATCTGCCGTTTCTTGAAACAATATTAAGATAATAATATATACTTTGGAAATGACAATGAAAATTAATGAATGAAAATAAATATTTATTGTGAATTATATGCTTTCATTTATGAGTTTCTAAAACTATTGATTAGAAATTCAAATTTCATTAAAAATATATTAAAAAAATTAAATGATTTCCATTGATAAGTTAAAGTCATCCAATCAGAAAAATAAAAAAAAGTAATCAAATTTTAAAGTTCTGATAAATAGTTAAGTACATGAATATTCAAATATTTAATTTTGACTTTAAAAATAGTATTGTAGTGGCACAGGTTGGGCAAGCAGATCGTAACTGGGTGTGGTTGGGTTGAGAATAGGTGAGGCACAGGTTGGATAACTCACAGCATTATTGACACACTCACAAACCCCCACACATACAATATTTAACAGATTTAAAGACTGATCATTATAGATTCGTGGAAGGAAACCGCTTCTAAAACCGAAAACCCGATACTAGGCTAATCACAGGATGCGCAATATATATTTCCTCTTCTCGGGTGACAATATGAAGGCAAATGACCATTTCTCCTGAGCGATCTTACTACTGCGTAGGAGGAAGCATGGTTGCAGCATATATTTAAAGGCAAAATCAACTCAAAATCAAATTAATTTATGAAATTAATAATTTTATAAAATTGAAAAAAAATTTTTTTTAAACTTATCTAAGAAAAGAAATTCCACATCTTGATCTGTATTACAATTGCATATTTACTTTTAATAAATAAGTTTCAGTAACTCGTAATGTGTATAAAATATTTCCCATTACCTACAATGAAACGTATATTGTTTTTCAGTTTTTCCAATCCTATTCACCATTCAGGAAATAAATATTTTATTCACGATTTGATATTTTATATCATTTTTTTTTTAATTTAGCGTTTTTAAAATTAAATACATAAAATTATTTTCAGAAAAACGATTTAAATGTATTTATCTTAAATGTTTCCTTTAAATTTCTGGGAAATTTATTACAGAGTAGTACTTTCTTTAGACAAATACATCTTTAAATAAAAATATATTTTTGAAAGATATAAAAGAAAATAAATTAAGAGGTATTTTAAGAAGGACATAAAAGTCATTCATGGGAAAAAGTCTAACAATTTGAAAAAAAAAAACACTGAGAAACTTTAAAAAGATTTCAACTAACAATCTGCAAGCTTTTGTTGGGAAACTTCCGAAGTATTTCAATTAACTGAAACGTCTTTTTGTGCAAGTTCTCGGTTTTATTCATGTGTTCAATTTTCCATAAAACATCCGTTTATAATAAAAATAATGTGTTGACTTCATAAGAAAAGTTTAAATCTAAAGAAAATGATAAACTGCTTGCGAATAACTTTTTATGCTGTACTGCAAAGAACATTCAAAACAATATAGTTGTCAATAATAGGAAGAAAAAAAAAGAAAATGATAAGGGAGTTTCGTAAAAAAATGTTTTTTCTAGTAAAAAAAATTTCAAATGATCCTTTAATGTAACAAACAGTTTACTCTCATTTGGTTTTAGATAGATATATAGATCATTTTCATAAGAAAACATAATTCTTACTAGATTGAATGCTGATAAAATGTTTTTTTTTTTTTTTTTGACATAAAAGAAAATAGATTGCACACAATGTAGCTAAATTCAAAAATCTCTGAAAACAACGAATAATAATAAATGCCATCTTTAAGATGACATTTTCTTTTAAGAAAATAATCCGAAAATTGAAAATAAATTTTTTCGCATTTTTATTTCCTTTTTTTTTTTTTTTTTACAAAATAATGCAATAAAAAATTTCTTTCGTTTTCAAAAATTTAATGATATGTTTTAAAACCTTTGACGGAACGAATGATTTACTATGTTAAGAAATAATAAATAACTATATTATATTGTTTATTAAACCTAATACTCTTGAAATTTGCATTATAAATGAAGTATTACTCTATTTTATCATAAGATGGATATTAAAAGATTGTGATAAATTATATTCCTAACGAGAATCAAAAATATTAATCATAGCTCTTTTATTCATCCTATTCTCCTTTATTGTTATGTTTCTTTGACATAGACTATATTTCATCTAGACGACGCTCTTTAAAAAAATTTAAACTTCAATTTATAAAACCCCTTTTTCTTAATAAATCATTTTCTTTCTTTTTTTCAAAATGTCAAATATTTTTTCACTAGTTTATGTATTTTTACCATTATTCAGCAAAGTAAGCTCACCATTGGCATATATTTATTACTACTCATCCTTTTTGGTAGAAAAGGACTAACTGTGTATAACTATATTATAATTATATATAATTTTAATAAACTATGAACTATAAGTATAATTTTTATTCAATAGTTCCAGAAAAAAATTGTTTTATTATTTTTTTCAAATGTCATAATTTGTTTTTATGTATTATTCTTGATTTTGGTACACATTTGTCTATACAAAATTAAATGATGATGAAGTTTAATTCATGAAAATGTTTAATAATTATTGTTTAATAATGTTTAACAATATTTATTAAATGGTAAACTATATCAAACTTTTAAAACTTAAGTTAATCAAACTTTATAAACTTTTCAAATCTATAAGTTTTACAGTAATTTTGTCAAATGTTATATTTATTCTACAAAAATAAATAAATAAATGAATAAAAAAAATAATCAAAAAAACAGAACAGTTTTTAATAAATGAAAACAACTTCTTTTGTAATAATAGTTAGAAATTTGTTTACGTGTAAGTGACAAAATAGAAATAGCATAACAGCATTTTATATTAATTTTTGTAAACTAAAAATAAAAAAAATATTTCAGGCATAGAATTTATATTTTTATACACAGTAAATCACTGTAATATAATACAATACACTTGACGGTAAACATAAAATCAGATATTTAATCATTTTTTGTATGTTTTCATTTTATTATTGTATTTACCCATTAAAGTAAATATTCACAATCAAACTTGCTGTTCGATAGAAATTTAATACACATAATATTCATCAAAGTTATTATTCAACAAGTTGTTTTTAAATCTCTATTTATGTATCAAAACAAATTATTTTTTATTGATTTAGTTCAGTACAATAGTTGTATTGTATATTTGGAATAAATAGCAAATAGTGTCAAGCAGTTTTTTACATTAGTACGTCCCGAAAATATTTATTTTTTTTTTTTTGTTTCAATTTTTGTCTTTCTATGTAGTTTCATATTTGACATGTAATAATTTAATTTAAGAATGTGTTTTGTAAAACCACTTTTTAATCATGAAGAATGGCCATAGAGTGCTGTTTCTAAACAAATAGTTAATTTAAAAAAATAATTTAAAACATAAAGTATTTTTTAATTAGATATTTTATTTAAAATGAAGTATATAATACAAACCATATAAATGCATCAAATCATAATGTCATTCATTTTGGTAAAAAAGATTTCTTGACTAAATCGTTACACCACACTTTGTAACTAATCTGTTATGAATGCCATTTAAAAAATTAAAAATAATAAAATTAAATTTTTATTCAGCATTCAAGAAACTTTTAGCAATATTTAAAAACACTTTTCTTGAAATAAATTGTATAATTTTGAAAAAGTTAGCAAATATTTTTATTCTTCATTAAGATAATTTCTCTAGTTAAAAAAAAACTTCAAATAAAATATGATTTTTAATGATTTCAAAACACTTAAACGAAAATTATAATATAATAATTTTAATGATGATAGTTTTATTATTTTTATTCGTCAATTCTTTATGCTTTATTAAGTAAATATATTGAAATTAACTGGAAATCAAGAAGAAGAAAATGTTTGGAATTTTGCCAAACCATACAATTCTTTTGCTCTTTTATATAATAATGTTTTGGCTAACTAATATTGATTTTATAAGTCTGCCTTCATATTATTAAGCTTTTTAAGCTGTGTTTTTCCCCTACAGCGTTGCAAAGCTATATTAATAAAAAATTTATTAACTGAATATAATAAAAATTACCTTAATAAAATACATTAAAACAGAGAACGCTATATATTATGACAATCTTTCAAAACTTTTGCTAATTTTTATACGCTTACTCGTATATGTTATGATTCTATTAGATTCAAATTATGACATTGATAAACTGAGATAAAATAGTATCTTGATTATGATGGTATGGTAATTAGGTTTTAGGAACAAAAATGCAAAATATACACTTAATAAGAATTTATTAAACTCTTATTAATAAAAAAATAAGGCAAATTTAATTTATGGAAATGCACGTTATAACTAAAAAGTTCCATGTATTTAAAGATTCAAAGGAAATATATCAATAAATTAATTTAATTTTAAATATGTTACTTCTAAATAATCACGATTAATATTAACGCCTTAAGTTTTATTTAACAGTATTTATATTAATTAAAATTTTTTGCTCTTTTTTATCAAATAACTTACATAAATTCATATCTTGAAATTCATTTTTAAGTCAAGAAAATCTATAATATTTGTGTAAATAACATCCCAGAACCTAGTATATATAGTTGTTCTAGAAAAGTTTTAAATACTTTTATAAAAAAGTAGAAAATCTTAATATGTGTAACATAATATGTGAAAAAATATTTCTGATGAAAATTATGATATAAATCAAATTACATAAAATATTAGGAATGTGCAATATCTATACTTTTATACTTCTAGAACATCATACTTACATACGAAAAATTTATTAATTTGTAGGAAAATGATAAGTGATAATTTTAAGTGGATATGCCTCACTTGTTGTATGGGAAAACTAAGATAACTTTTAGCAAGCAATCTCACTTTGGCTAAGCTGAGAACAATTACCACATATTCTCATTTCTAAAGCAATTCTATCCAGCAGAGGATTTATATATGCATTCCCTGTCTTTCAGACCACTTTACTTTGTTATCTTTTAAAAACGTTTTTACATAAAATTTCGCTTAAAAAAGAAAGTTTCAAGTTTTTATTTTTTTTTTTGGATGGATGGTTTCACAACTAAATAATAAAAATTATAATCAGAAAAACTGTGACTACAAGCCTTTTTTGATACAAATTACGGCATTGTTCTACTTTTTGCACAGATGCATTTGTTGTGTAATTCCATGTACCAAACAAAAAAGCGATAATGATAGACCATAAGATAGCTCGGTTGTTTCGGATAATTATTTTCGTTATAGGCTACATCATTTATATGATGTTGATTGTACAAAATGGTTTGGTTCTGGATTTTAAACTTCTTAAATCTTCCACTTTTCACAAGAAGATAATGATAGAAAACACATAGTGCGTTTAATGGAAAACTTATGGGATGTGTGCTGGATGGAACTAACTCGAACATGCTCGACAATGTTTTAATACTCTAGGAAAACGTATTCTTCATTTCATTACAGATTTTTTATTTTCTTCAGCTTTTCCTTTACACTGGCATTGATTTGTCGTTAATTTATATAAGAAAAACCCTTCGAATTGGAGAATGGAGCATCGCTATTGTGCCTATAAAGCTGTAGCAGCTGACCAACACTCTATGTTAAAACTGTTCATATGTTGAAATTTTATATTTTGTTGGTAAGTTTGTATTTTTTTTTCAATATAGAAAAATAAACATATAATATTTTTTGTGTTTAATTTATGAAATTCTGTTTATTAATACATTTGTATCGTATTTTATCAGATTATTCCTATGTGGGCGTGCATTGAAATTGGGTATATTAAAATGGCATCAGGGCCAAATTAATATATATCTCAAAATTAATTTACGTCGAGGTTAAGCGATTCACCTTAATTGGGCGTCATTGCTGAATAAAACAGCCCTAATTGATCTAGTCAAAATGTATGTTATCTGTGGAATGCGGAACAGCTCTATGTGCAGAAGCGCTGGTCTGCAAGAAAAACTTTTCGTGTTCCCTCTTCTGGAAACAATAACACTTTAAAATTAGGTTCGGACCTAAAGTCTTGTGAAAGATGAGAAGGGTATGGAAATTTCTGTGAAAAATGTCTTTCTGTAAACTTTTTCGACAAATGTTCATTTTCGTTTCCATTTCAGTCTCTTGAAATCTGCACTTGAGACTGTTTTATTTCCAATTTCCCTACTATTCAGTCCTCATCATCACGCAAACTTTTTGTGGTTAATTAATTTTAATTGTTTGATTTTAAATATCAGGAAATTTTGTAGAAACCAAATTTTCGCCCCACCCCCACCCCCTTTCTAAAAAGAATCTAAAATTTATTGATATGTGTGAGCGAAATACAAACGGAAATCGACATGTTCTAGAGACTATTTTACTCTATGCTCCATCCACATCGATGCATATGTTTATGTATCCAGTCACATGAGTATTTGCATCTTTACTTTAAACCATTAGTCTCATATTTCTTTCAGTAAATTTTTCAGAATAGTAACAAGATAACAAAATATGACAAGATTATGCAAATTTTCTTAATCTCGAACTTCAGTATAGTATAAAATGATAAAGTTTATTAAGTGCATATATAAAAAAAAGAAGAAAAATGTAAACAAGTGAAGCAGACTTGGTTAAAAATAACCCTTCATATTCGCGATTCTATTTATGAAGCGTTTCACTGTAAGATTCAAATCATGCTTGTTAAGATAATCAATCATACGTATCGCCACTCGGAGCAAGCAGAATGATTTATAATGTTTACTACACAAAACCATAAATGCAGAAAATCTTCACTATATTCAGTTTTTAAAGCACCAAAATGAATTTATTTCAGCTTTCTTATTCATAGCCTTTTGTTATGTTTTCAGAAAATAAAAATGGCATTCCAAATTCATAGGAAGTTGAAAAATAACCTCACCATCACCTTTTTTTACCTCATCATATAAAATACCTATAGCTACACCATTTTAAAATATATCTCATATAAAACAAGTATAAAATTTCAATTTATCTTTTCTTCTTTTTCAAATCCTCTTTCTATGCTAAATTTATTTTACATTTATTTTACTTTTTGTTTATGTTTAAAGAATTGAATTTTATGTTACAAAATAAACAATACACGATTATTTAGATTTCTAGCTCGAGTTTATTGCTTTTGTAGTGTATTCAAAAAATATGATCAGCTCTTGCAGAAATAAGTACAAGTACTCAGCGTCTTGTTTTGTACATCTGAAGGTGTTGATGTATTTGGATAAATATTAGGGAATTGTTAAAAATTTATGGATTATGAAAATGATTCTTCTTCAATGGTGCAATGGTACCCATGACGCAACAGTACCATGGTCGTCTGACAGCTTGAGAAACATGAGATGCTGTTTTTCTTTTTACAGAGTAGAGTTGTCAATCCTACGTTAAACAGTCAAATTAGACTGGAACCTACGTTTGAAAGTGGACTCCGAAACTTGCACGAAACTTCCATGGCATGATTCAAAACCATTCCATTCCACTCCAAACCTCCATGGCACCGCCGGGAATCGAGAATCCACTTGAAACCTGTGGCACTAAGCGCCAGAGCACTAGTCATTCGGCCATCAGGTCCCAAGAAAAGGATTGGAGAAATGAAATATAAAGGATTATCATAGATTTTAAGAATAAACGCTTGTCATTAAGTTTTTGGAAATAATTTTTTAATTATCATTATATATCATAAAAAATTATATATTATTGTTTTAGATTATTAGGGGTGGATACATAAATTATTATCATTCAATGATAGGAGCAAATGTAGTTAAAAAACTAAAAAAAAAGTAATATAATTTTTTTTTTAAAGTCAATTCCTACTTAGGTCAACAAAGAAAATTTTTATTTTAATTACTTTTTATTAAATAATTACAATTAATATGAATATACACAAGACAGAATCACAATATTAAGTGGCAAAACAGAAAGCGAATTTCCTTGCAATTTTCCATTTTCCTTTCTATATATGGTGTTGGACTGTTATTTATTAGCTTTTTATTTTTTTATTTTTTTCGTTTCTAATTTATGAAACTGATGGTGGTCTATAATTTCTCATTCTATCCATCTCTTGTAATGCTTCATTATTGCAAGGAGCCTTTCCAGTGAGTTTCGAGCAGTCCAGTTCTTCAATTATTTATTAATTAAATTTAATTGATGAATTAATATTTAAAAAACTGTATTAACATCCAGTGCCATCCAGTAGAAGTTTAAAAAAATATATTTGAACTTGAGTGGATGAATAAAAAGTATTTAATTAATGATTGAAAATTTGAACAAGATACATAAATACATATCGGGAGAGTGCGAACTAATAGTAGGAATTGAAAAATATCTGGTTAAATGTTTAATGCACAAATAAAATCCATGTCGAATATATATATATCATGTTTACTAATTCCGTCGTTTCAAGTGAAATATCAAATGATAATTAATGTACCCCTTCACACGTAATTTTAATAGCATTTCCTAAGTCTTGGTAATTAAATTGATGTATTTTAATTATCTTATGCTGATAAAGATTAGTAGAAGCAAACTTTCAAGATAAATATCAACGTTTTTTGTGTACATATCATTAAATTCTCTTGTTATATACAACGCTTTCAATCAATTCTAAAACGCACTCAGCCTTTGGCAAAGATAATTAAGTAATCTTGGAAAGCTTTTACCGAATGTTAAAATAAATATTTTTTTAATTTTTTACACAGCTGAATTATACTCAAGGGGAGCTAATCAATCTTCGTTAACCTACTTGGACAATTTTCTCGGTGTTTTGAGCTCGACATAAAATACTAATACGGCTTCACAATTTTAACTTTAAAGATTGATTGAAGGTTGTAATGCAAATTTGGTATAAGAAAAAACTGAATTTTGCAGCTGAATCTATTAATTGTAGACGGAGATTGATTTGTTATGAGAAAAAAGTACACAGCATTAAAATTATAATTCACTTTGTGGGCTTCCAAAATTTTAATGCCGAATTTTAATGATGCTAAGCTTATGTGTTTAAATGGGAAATTTTAATTATGATTGGATTGATGTTGCATGTATGATTAATGACAAATTCGGCATCATTAAAGTAAAGTACAATCGGAAAACTGCGCTGCATATTTTTAGGTTATAATTTCAAATTTAGTGGCCTGATGGTCAATTGGCTAGCATTCTGGCCATTGGTACAACAAGCTTCAAATTCGATTCCTGGCTGTGGCATGGATGTTTGTTAATGGTTCGGAATCCAGGTAAAACTGTAGGTCCCTGTTTAATTAGCTTAAAATGTGCAAAAACGGAAAAGTGGACCGACAAACCAAACAAACCAAATCCATTCGTAATATTTGGGGCCTGATGGTACTTGATTAGTCTGTATGATTAGTCTTGATTTAGCGAAGCTTGTAGCATCGAGCGCCAGACTTCGGTGCCACAGACTTCGGCTTCGTCCACGCAGGGCCATGGATGTTTATCATCGTTCGGAAGAATCCACTTTAAACCGTAGGTCCCGGTCTAATATGACTATAGACCCTTACCCCTTAAAAAATTTTCTGTCTCGATATCTGCCAATACACAGACGGCTTTGAAACACCATAGGCCTGTTGCGCCTATGAAGAAAAAACGAAGAATTTCAAATTGAATAATGGTAGTTTGTTTATACTTCATTTAATAATCTAGGATACCTTTTTCTAAATTATTATTAATATTCATTGGGAAGCTCCATTAATTATTACTACCTGTTTGCCAATTGTGAAACCATCAAAAGCGTGGTTCGAGTCTTTCAACCGCGATCGAACGATCCCATGTTTCTCCGGAAGTTAGATACACCTTAAAATTTGAATCAATTCCACTAATGGTGTTCTAAAAAGAATGCGAATCCTTAAATACCGTTTTGGGGTATAAACTGTTTTGGTAGCATTGAATAAAGTCGGTGGACTGAAGAATTGCTCCCATTTCAAACGTATAATGGATTCACAGAGGAAATAAGATAGATAAAAATTGTGTCTCAACATCAGAAATAAAAAATTAAATTCATATTTTACATATGGTTGTGTATATAGATAATTTCTAAGATGTTCAGAAACAGAAGAATATAGTATTAATGAAATAAATAATTCTTATAAAAATAACGAAGGATTTAATAGAAATTGATTTATATTAAAATTTTAAAAAATTGTAACTTAGAATTTACCTAAATTCCTTAAACTTCCCTTTTGTATATTGAACATACACTGAAGTGACAAAAGTCATGGGATAGCAATATGCAAATTTTCAGATGGCAGTAGCATCGCGTAGAACAGGTATAAATGCGCAGTGCTTTCGCAGAGCTTTCATTTCTGTTCAAGTTATTCATGTGAAGAGGTTTTGACGATGATGACCGCACGACGGAATTAACAGACTTTGAACGCGGAATGTTAGTTGGAGCTAGACGCATGGGTCATGCCATTTCGAAATCGTTAGGAATTCAACATTCCCAGATCCACTGTGTCAAGAGTGTGCCGAGAGTATGAAATTTCAGGCATAACATCCCACCATGGACAGCGCAGTGGTCGACCCACCTGCACTTACGACCGAGACCGGCGACGTCTGCAAAAAGTCGTAAATTCTAACAGACAAGCAACACTGCGTCAAATAACCGCAGAAATCAATGTGGGATGTACAAGGGACTTGTCTGTTAGAACTGTGCGGAGAAATTTGGCTTTCTTGGGCTATTCCAACAGAAGACCGACTCGAGTGCCTTTACTGACAGAACGACATCGCTTGCAGCGACACTCTCGTGGGCACGAGCATATCGGTTGGTCCCTAGATGAATGGAAAACCGTGGCCTGATCCGATGAGTCACGATTTCAGTTGGTTAGAGCTGATGGTAGGGTTCGAGTGCGGCGCAGACCCCACGAAGCCTTGGACCCAAACTGTCAGCAAAGGCACTGTTCAAGCTGGTGGTGGCTCCGTAATGGTGTGGGCTGTTTTTTTCATGGCATGGACTTGGTCCTCTCTGGTGCGACTGGACCGAACATTGACTAGAAATGCTTATGTTCAGCTACGTGGAGATCACTTGCAGCCATTCATGGACTTCATGTACCCAAACAACGATGGGATTTTTTATGGATGACAATGCGCCATGTCACCGGGCCACAACTGTTCGCGATTGGTTTGAAGAACATTCTGACAATTCCAACGAATGATCTGGCCACCAGACCGCCTCCCATGAATCCCATCGAGCATTTATGGGACATCATCGAGAGGTCTGTCTCGTGCCCAAAATCCTACCATCAACGCTTTCACAATTATGGACTTCTATCGAGACAGCATGGCTCACGATTCCTGAAGAAGACTTCCAACGACTTATTGAGTCCATGCCACGTCGAGTTGCTGCACTTCGCCGGGCGAAAGGGAGGGCCGACACGATATTAAGAGGTATCCCATGACTTTTTTTGTCATTTCAGTGTATATATGTATACTCATACTACTTGAACTATTCATATAATAAGTTCCAATTGGTCATATAACAGTTCGTTTTATTGATCAGATATTGCATATAGATTGCCTTTTACCAATCATCGTAAGTTTAGTTGACTTCTAACATCAATAGTTTGTAGGCACTATAGTTTCATTATTTTGTTAATCGAAATTGTTACATTTGTTCAACCATGGCAAATTTCATTGCAGATGTATAGGAAAATGTCCCAAAATGCGTTGTTTTGGAAATTGCCTGGCATATAACAACATATATATTTTTCAAATATCTTAAATCCCACCCTATCATAATGCACATATATACCTATACACATACACACGGTGGGTATGTCATATTACAAAGCAAGTAGAAACACACACGAATACTATAGCCATTGAATGAAAGATAACATTACTATGGGATATGTGATTTAAATTAATAAATGTGGAAGAAACATGCAAAAATAATCTTCCGC
>BPLR01009841.1:0-13135 GCA_021605095.1 Caerostris extrusa | reverse complement strand
GCTACGTATTGCTATACGCCATCCGAACTTTTTGTTATTTGTTTGACTATAAACTTAAAATTTCCTTTCAAAATCGCTGTTTTAACGAATAATTCTTATCTTTTTTAATCACAATTCTAAAATGTTTTGTTTAATTTTAATAAAACAATTATCTGTAAACTTGGGCATTTCGTAGTAAAGATGTCACGACCTCACACATCTATTGTTGTAGTTCCTTGAAAAGCTATTAATCATTAATCAAAACAGCATCGAAGTTTCTTTGCAACGAGCACTAAATGGAGGTACCCTTATGTTTCGAGGCTTAAATCTTGGGAAAAACGTTTCTTTTCAAATAACTGTACTTTTAATATTCCTTACAGATTCTATAAGTACTTAACTTGGATTATACTTTTCCTCCTCCTTTATTTTAGGGTTATTGTCCTTTTCATATTATTATTCTTCGAATTTTTCATAGTTTAAGTAAATTTCTTTGTTTTTATGAATTAAAGATTTTTACAAATTTTTAATATTTTTTATGATAATCGATTACATCCTCGCCACAAGTCCTTCCCTGTCAGTTTTTAAATATAAATTGCGACATTTTAATCAGTTTTTATTATTAATATTATTATTATTATTAAGCTAATGCATAAATCTTTTTCAATTATCTTTTCAATAATCGTACAATCAGAGTATTCGCTCATCATCAGTGGCAGCAGCAACTCGCCCCATAGTGGTCAAAGACAGGAGGTATTTTTACGGTGTTGAGTTGTCAGCTCCGACGGCCAATGCTCTACAGTCATATTGAGCTGGGACCTACGATTTAAAAAAAAGTAGATTAATTCAGAGCATTAGTTCCTAAAAACTTTCGTACAAAACACTTTTTTAATTAATATTAATTAACATTAACACAAACATTTAATATTACACTAACATTAATATTAACTCAATATTAACACTAGCATTTAAATATTAACACTAACACTTTTAATTAATATTAACGCTTGTAATTAATATAAATTGTGACATTTTAATCAGTTTTATTATTAACATTATTATTATTATTACAATGCATAAATGTTTCTCAATTAAACAATTTTTTAATGCAAAGCAACAATGTTTTCAATTTAAAAATTTTCATGCAAAACACTTTTAATTAATATAATTAATATTAACAATTAACATTTAATATTACACTCTAATATTGACATCACTTTTAATTCATATATTAACACTTTTTAATTTAATAATACAAATTGCATTATTTTAATCAATTTTATTGTGTAGTTGTTTCTTATCCCACTTAGCAGACATTTAGGCCAAGCCCACGAGCCCATACGTACTCCATAATTGAAGGAAGGAAGCAGCTTCTGTTGTGATGGAGCACCCGGAGGTAGAAGCCTGACTTTGACTCCGTGACGCTCTTACAGTCATATGACCGGGACCTACGGCTTAAAGTGGATTCCGAACCACTACAAACATCCATGCTGCACCGCCGGGATCTCCTCGAACCCGAAACCTGTGGCACCGAGCGCCAGAGCACCAGACACTCGGCCATCAGGTCACCTTGAATTGCCAACGGCACGCGGTGTTCCTAGGTGGTCACCGTCCTGGTACTGGCTGCAATCGCCGATGCAAGATGCTTGACTTCAGTGATCGAACGAGAACCGGTATATTCAGCATGGTATAGCATGGTTTATTTTTATTAAAGTTATTGTTATTATTCTTATTAAACAATGCATAAATATTTTCAATTATACATAACGTAATCAGAGATACCATCATCAGTGGCGCAAATCGCCCCATAGTTGGCCAAGGCCGTCTGCTTACTGGCAAATTCTCGAGGAGAAGTTGTTTTTTATAGTTTAGAGTTGTTGTTTACGCTATTGGGGTGTCTGCCCTTACGCCAACACTCTACAGTCATATTAGACGTAGGACATACGGTTAAAAGTTCATTAATCAGATACTAGTCTAAATATTTTCACATACTAATATTATTATTACCAATATTTTTACACTAATATTAATGTTAACACTTTTAATTAATATAAATTACGACATTTTAATCAGTTTTATTATTATTATTATTATTATTAAGCAATGTATAAATGTTTCAATTAAAACAATTTGTTAATTCAACTCACCAATGTTTTCAATTAAACAATTTTATTAATTCAACGCAACAACAATGTTTTCAATTTAAAAATTCATACAAAACACTTAATTTAATCTTTGTTAAAACTGAAATAGCAACTTTTCCCCAATAGTTTCTTATTTTGATGTTGATTTCTCTTATCCCACTTGGTAGATCTCATGGAAGGAGGGAAGCGCAGCTTCTGGTGTGATGGAGCACCCGTAGGTAGAAGTCTGACTTGGTCCCAGACGCTGACTTTTTATACGGCACTACCCCCACAAAGTTCTACAGTTCTGTTAGACCGGGACCTATGGCTTAAAGTGGTGTCCGAACCACAGCAAACACCCATGGCACCGCCGGGAGTCGAACTCAAAATAGGTCGCATTTTGCATTGAAATGAAACTTCCCTTTAAACCAATGTATTTAAAATTAATAGAAGAACTAAAAAATATATAAATTTACAGCAAAAACATCTCCTTAAAAATAATTTTAAAATATATAAAAGATATGCTTGATTAGATTTTGCTAATGCAGCGGGCAACTTTAGAGACAGTTATCGTTACGCCATGTGTATTTCACCGCCGTTACTCCTTTACCACTACCCAGAGGGGGACGTGCAGATATATTTAATTACGCGAGTAACACCCTTGCAACGCTCTCACGGTCGTATAGACAGGGACCTACGTTTTAAAGATTCCGAACCTACTGCAAGCATTTATGGCACCGCAGGGACTCGAACTTTTAAACCTGTGTACCGAGCTTCCGCCAGAGCACTATCCACTGTCACATTTCAGGCCCCCTTGCTCATCCATCCTTTCTAGAATTTTTCGCTGCTACTACATTTATGCTATTTTTTAACCGATGGGGTTTCCAAAAATAGTTCAATTCTTATAATCCTCCCAAATGTTTTGATTTTATTAACTAAAATTTATTTATTTAAATTAATTATTTTTATTAACGGAAAATGATATAAAAACTATTACATTTTTCGATAGCTATGTAGTTACACGCAGTATTGATTATAAAAAAAAGTATTGCATAATTTTGACAATTGATTGATAAGATTTATGAATTTTCTTTGAAAATAGGTAGAACAGAATCACAATTCATAAGTAAATGTCAACTGCCAATTTTACATTACATCATAAACTCTCAAAAGAATAGCTATCAAAATACAAAAATATCTCAACAACTGGTTTATGTCAATATAAATTATTAAACAAAATAAATAAATTCTGAAAAATGTAACTGAATAATATAAAAATTCGAGTAGTACATATTTGTGAAAAAATTGACTTTCTGTATATGATTTTTAACGATTCTTTTATAAAACATATAAATATATTCGTATGTCGTATTATTTGTCAAAATATAAGGCTAATAAAAAATCTTTAATTTTTGTATTATTGTATTTTACTTCTGCGTTTAACTAATCCAATACTACGTTTAACTTCATGTTATCGAAAATGTGAATGTTTTTATATCATTTTTATCTAATTTTTTAATCTACTTAATAAATTTTGATTTATAATTGATTCGATTCATAACTATCGACAATAATGTTTTTTTTCCTGATAAAATTAATAAAATAAATGTTTAAAAATAAAAATAAATTTATTCTTTTTTTTTTTTTTTTTTTGCCTTTTTCATTCTTGCTTAATTATTCTATTTAAATTGTCACAACAGCACTAACCTTTGCATAATATTTTGAAACACGTATTAAATTAATAATTTATCTAATAAATTCTTTGTAATTCTTTTTATTTATTTATTATTTATTTATTTGTTTTTATTTATTTATTTTATTTTTATTTTTTTACCTTTTTCTTTCTTGGTCAGTTATTCTATTTAAATTGACACGACAACAGCATTAAAAATTGCCACGTGACCAAATTGAAGTTTTTTTCATAATATTTTGAAACACGTGTATTAAATTAATAATTTATCTAATAAATTTTTTTTTTAATTATTTTATTTATTTACATTTATTTATTTATTTATATTAAATATTTTTATTTATTTTTATTTATTTATTTATTTATTTATTTATATTTATTTTTTTATTTTTTCAATTCCTTCTATTAGTTCACACCGTCCCTATATATATCTTGTTCAAATTTTCAATAGTTCATAAAATACTTTTTATCTTCGTCCACCACAAATTCAATGCAATTTTTTGAACTTGTAGTGGATGACACTGGATGTGAATGCAGTTTTTTTTCAAATATTCATTCAGTCATTAAATTAAATTAATCAATTTTAGTTTTTTTAGATTTAAGTTGCATATATCTACCCATAGATGAGATAAACTTTAAAAAAATAAAAAATTATTTATAAAGGACTTTCTACAATAAAGGAAAAAAAGAAGGAATTGACTTAAAATTTTTTTTTTTTTTATTACTTGTTTATTTATTTATTTTATTTTATATTTTTATTTTTATCTTTTCATTCCTCATCAGTCAATCTCATTTAAATTGCCACATGACCAAATTGTGGTCTTTAGTTAATATTTTATCTAATAAATTATTTTCTAATTCTTTTATTTATTTTTTTATTTTTATTTTATTCTATTTTTTCATTTTTATTTTATTTTATTTTTTATTTTTCTATTTTAAATTTTTATTTTATTTTATTTTTTATTTTTATTTATTTATTTTATTTTTTTATTATTTAAAAAAAAAAAAACAACAGTGAGTTTTAACATCATCAACCACAAGGGGGACTCTGCAGCTGAAAAGCAAACTTAAAAAACAGATCTTTAAAAATAATATTTTCATAAAAATTTTATAATAATTAATAATATATATATATATTTTTTTTTTATGGAATTGTGTAATATATTCATTGAATAAACAAACTCACTCAAAATAAATATCGACTCATGTCAAGTTCCCTCTTATTTAGCAAAAAAAAAAATTTTATTCAATATTGTGAAAGACACATATTTTTTTTTTCACGTTGGCTACAATTTTTAAGAGTACTCACTAATACTTTGGCAGATGTCCACCACCAGATGCCTGGAATTTGAATCTGTAACAACATTTTTAGAATGTTTAATTTACTTTTGCATGTTGTTTAATGTTTAATTTACTTTGCATGTTGTTTAATGTTTAATTTACTTTTTACTTATTTATTACTGCAATCCTTTTTAAAAAATAAAAGCATTAATTTTTTAGCTATCACCCTTACTAATCACCTTAAACTTCTCAAAAACTGGTTCAATAAATGGAAAATTTCTTTAAATATATATAAAGCTGAAGCAGGTTTAAATATATATAAGGCTCGGTACCGCAGGTATCTAGTTCGAATCCCGGTGTGCCATTGTAGTGTTTCCAATCCATTTTAAACCGTAGGTCCCGGTCCTAATAGGATCGTAGAGCGTTGTGGGGGTAGTGCTTACTCGCGTCCGTAGCATAACTTCAAGCTACATGCCTCCTGGGTAGTGCTAAATGAGTAGCAGCGGTTCAGCCTTTGCTTAAGGCAAAGGATTAACTGTCTGCATTGCCAGCTGCATTAGAACAACAATAACATACAAGGCTGAAGCTGTTCTCTTCTCTATTGGAAATAAACTTTAAAAACCCTGTGATCAACAATACCATTATACCCTTGAAAATGGTCAAATAAATATTTAGGAGTTATTCTGGACCAGCATTTAACTTGGAAACAACATTTTCTGCGCACGAGAACTAAACTTCGTATTGCCTTCAGAAAACTCTATCCACTTATAAATAGAGGTTAAAATCTAGGATCCTGCCCTTTGTGCCAAACACATCGCCAAGTTGCCAAGTCGGTAAGTAAGCATAGAAATGAATGGGCCAGGTAGTTTGCGCGGTAAAAATGATATTACGCCAAAATCTTTTACTGTGTTGCCAAATCGCCAAGTAAACAGACAAAATGGTTGCCTAAGTTCGGTGTCATTGTAAAGTGCTATTTCGCCAAAATTTATAGCTAAACAGTGCTTTTACGCCAACATAGCAGCCAAATAGCTATTACGTCAAAGTTTATTCCTGCTTTGAAGCCAAAGTTTATCACTTTAACGCCAAATAACGCCACTATCCTATATCGCCAACATTTATCGCTTTTTATAACCATTTTTCATTCAGCCATTTTTTTGCAAATTTTGTTATATAACTTCTTTTAAACCAAAAAATGCTTTATCGTCAATATTTATCGCTTTATAGCCAAATTTTTTCACTAAGTGAATCTTGTTTTTTGGGGCGCTTTTACGCCAAAAGTTGATGCTTTATCGCCAAACTTTATCACTAAAATTTTTTATCTCTGGAATACTTTTTGCGCCAAATGAAACCGCTTTTACGCCGAAATTTAGCGCTATTATGGCAAGAAAATTATATCTAAAATGCCTTTACGCCAATTTATATCGCTTTATTTTTACCACTATTATGTCAACTTTTTAACGTTTTCTTTTACGCCACACATTGCCGCTTTAACGCCAAAATATATCATTATTTTGTCAACATTTTATTCCTAAATTGCTTTCACACCAAATTAAATCGCTTTATCGCCAAATTATTATGTGGAATTTTATTTTGCTAAGTCACAAAAAGTACCGTTTAAACAAAGAAAATAATCTCTGTTAATTGATAAAATTTCGATACGATAAAAAATTTCACCAAAGTTATTCGCCAATTTTTTATTTAATATTTTTTTTTAAATATTTTTTTTTTGTAATGTCATAAAATAAGTCAATAAGTCATGTTCTTTACGAAGCCGAATTCGAATGATAAATTAATATTAACAAAAGATAAAAAAAGAAGAAAAACTAGAGAATAACTTACCTTTTTATTGTGGTATGTCCTTCCTCTGTGGTGGAAACAAACATTTTATTCCATCGGTGAAATCATAAATTATTTTGCGGATGTCACGTTTGTGCTGGCGCCGCCACATGCCATAATTATCAAATGTTCCGGACACATTATTTTATTAATATTAATTTATTTTAATTATTAAAAATTTAAATTGTAACGTTAACTAACGTTCTAAAAAGCTAAAGCTTCAAATATTCCGAGCGAATTCTAATTACGGTTGTCACAAAATCCTAACTAAACGAACATCTTTAAAAAAGGAAATTAATTATTTAAGAATAAAATATAAGTTATTAATAAATAAAAAAATCGTTTTTCTTGTTTGTTTATTACTTTCCTGAGGGGCAACTTCATAAATATTGTTTATGTTCTGAATCAGTGACCGACGTACGTTGTAAGAATAAGTTCGAATAATCAGTAATTTATTGGAATACTAATTTAAAAGAATATATATTTCTGTTCTTATTTGCTGCAAATAAGTATCCTGCAAATAATAATATAATCACAATAACAATAAATAGTCATTATATTGTTTGGAAAATGAAGCTATGAATTCCTTTAATTATAGTATTGCAACCCTAAAGAAATTGGCGGAATATTATTATTATTGGCGGAGAAATATTCAGGGTTGCAAGATTGGCGACTTCCTCAGGGGTACAGTATCCTAGATTTTAACCTAAATAGAAATTCTACCATGACCAGGGATAAAAAATTTTTTATACTGCTATGCATCGCCCCATTCTCACGTATGCTTTCCCCGGTTTGGTCCTACGCAGTTAAATCTACTTCAAAAATGCTTGAAACATTACAAAATATCACTATCCGCCAAATGACCTCTGCTAAATGGTTCATGCGCAATTCTGATCTTGTTAAAGCTATTAACATTCCTTCTTTAAAAGATTTTCTTAAACACATGTCTGTTAAATTTTTGACACGCTTGTTAATCATGAAAATACTGCAATTCATGAGACGGACTCTTACGTTCCCAATTATGATTTAAAACGTCCGCGCAAAATTTTCATTTACTTTGTGAATATTTTTCTTTAATTTTATTTGTTTATGATTGTCAGTTAGTTTTATTATATTTGTAAATATATTCTGGGCAATTTAAGAAAACTACATCATATCTGTAAGCTTTGTTAATTTTTTAATATTTTTGCAGTCTTTCATGGTTGAATAATCCATGAAGGTAATTTGCAAGAAAAAATTTTATGACTGGAATTTCGAATTATAGACAAAAATCATTGATTTGTGTTTTTTTTTTTTTCAAGACTATTTCTTAACATGAATTTTTACATAAATCCTCAACTTATCCTAAAACTACAGAATAGAATTTTAAAACAATTAGAAATGTAGGAATCGAATTAAATAAAAAATAATAATATTTAGCATTTAAAAATTGCTCCATTTCATGTACGGGGATTATAATTAAAGTCTCGCTTTCAAAATGCTGTAAAAAAAGCGCTACTTTTCACAATGAGTTCAATTTTGAACAGAAGATACTTGAAGAAGGGGTAAACGGTATGGCCTCCAAAAAAGTGCCTAAGTGCATTAATAGATGGCTCTGCAAGCGGCATAAAAAAGTGAATTCGGTTGCCAGTGATAGTTTGATTAGAAATGGCAATATACTTGGTATGAGTAGCACATTAAGTCAATTGAAGTGTTCAATATGCTTGAATACTTCGGTTTTTTCAACAGTTATGACACTGTGAGTGGAAAGCCCATCCACCACGGCAAGGTCATACCCAATTGGATGGGGGAAAATCGGCGGAAATTTTTTTTGATGCCGTACCGTTTCTTCTTTCTTCAAGTATCTTCAAATGTGAACCTTATTGTGACGAGTGTTTTTTTTTTTTTTTTTTTTTTTTTTTTTTTTACAGCATTTTGAAAGTAGACTTTATTTATTATCACCTGTATTTTAATTTTTTGTATTATTTGAGTAATAAAATCCAATAATGTGATTAATGAAACTAAATTAATTTGGGTAATCAAGTCATTTAATTCATTTATAATTTATTCGTTTTAAATCTTTAAAATATGTCCTGAATTATGAAAAAGAAATACACAAAAAAAAAAACAAGACAAACCATATTAACTTAAATAAAAATGCTTCAAAAAAAAACCGCGAAAATAATATTATTTGATTATTTGTATGGTAAATAATTTTTCCAAAATACAGTTTAAAAAAATAAAACTGATATTTTAGTTTAAACTATATTTTATTTAAAGACGCATTCACACTAACGCGTTGAGCGGTGAGGCGGGCTTACCGTTAACCAATCACAAGCCTCATTTGTACTGAGGTCACGCATTGAGATCAGTAATTGGTGAATGTTTTCATGACTTTCAGCTCCATGCCTTTGTGAGAATCTGACTTAAAAAGTCATAAAAGAAATCAGAAAATCAAGCAAATCATGTAAAAGATATTTTTAATTTTTATATTATTAGTTATTATTAGTTGTGCTATTTTATTGTTCCAATGCAGCTGGCAATACAGAGAAAGTTAGTCTTTATGCCATAAGCAAGAGCCCATTTAGCACTACCCAGGGTGCACGCGTAGCTGGAAGATATGCTACGGATGCGAGTAGCACTCGCCCCGCAACGCCCTACGATCCTATTAGACCGGGATCTATGGTTTAAATTGGGGGATTCCAGACCACTACAAATATCCATGCCACCACCGGGTCTCGAACCCGAAATCAGTGTAACAGAGTGCCAGCCATTCGGCCTTCAGGGCCTGTAAGCAAGGATGTACCGACGTTATTCATTTAGCACTACACAGGGAACACGTGTAGCTTGAAGATAGGCTACGGATGCGAGTAATACTACCACCACAATGATCTCTGCGATTATGAAACCGGCACCTACGGCTTAAAGTGGGTTTCGAACCACTGCAAACATTCATGGCACCACCGGGACTCGAACACGAAACCTGTGGTACCGAGTGCCAGAATAAGTGTGATATAATTTGTGATAAAATCATTCACAAACTTTAATGCATACTTATGAAAAAAAATTGATTTGAGAATTTCCACATGATTGTTTTTTACTTCTTATACCAATAAATAATTGCTTCCATTTCCGTACGAATCCACTTATTTATATGCTTTAATAGAAATTTAAATATCTAAAGTGCTTCCATGAATTTTGCACAACAATTTCGCGAATAGATAATTTTTATTGCTTTCACAAGGAATAAAAAAGTCATTCCATTCACTAGAAAATGACGACAAAAAACGTATCATTTGATAAAGGGAAATGTAAGGAAATTTAAAAGTACATTGCTTGCGTTTTATAAGCCATTATTTTAAATTCTAATTTTTTATTGCTAACTGCCCTCAAAACGTTGTCAAAGAAATGAAAACTTCTTTTTAAAATATTATGTAATTTCTAGAGCTAAATTTTATAAACAAAAATTTAATGCTGAAATATTTATATTTTCTTTTTATCCCACTTGGCAGTCATCCCGACTCGAACCCGTATGGTCTCATGGGTGGAAAGGGGGCAGATTCTGTTGTGATGGAGCACCCGTAGGTAGAACTTTTGTCTTGACTTTGTGACGCTGAAGAAGGAGGGTAGGGCCTTCCGGAAGAACTTTTAGTGAGAGCCACCAAGCATGTGCCGGGTATGGGAGAAAACGCGGAACACTCCCGCCAGGTAGCTTGACTCACGAGGCCAAGATTCCTTCACGATTCAAAAATACGATTTGCCTCACGATACATGCCTTCACGATTTAAAAATATATTCAATATGATTTTATATGTATGTACTTAGAATATGCGTCAGTTACTACAAAAAAACATATTTTAAGTTAAACAATAACTTCATAATAAAACATTTGATGATTATGACTGGCCCGATTTTTTTACAGTTTAACGATGCTTTAAAATCAAAATTTTATATTACGATTTTAAGGCATTCATATTAAGATAATAAAATATCGGAAAGATTATTTCTCAAACTTATTTACTTTTATGCCAATACATAGTATCGTATGATCCAAATAAAAACTTTGTTGGTAAAATTTGTTCTTGAATTTTTGGAATTTTATATTCATCAATATATATATATCCTAGGTTAAAAAAAAAAATTAAATCCCAAATAAAAATAAATAGTTCTTCTTCTGGCGCAACAGCCCATCTGCCTACTGGTAGTTTTCGTGAGAAGAAATGTTTTTTTTTTCTTTTTAAGGGTAGGGTTGTCAGTTCTTACACCCAACAGTCATACTGGAGCGGGCCTAAGGGTTTAAGGCTGATTCCGAACAGCTACAAGCATCTATGGCACCGCCATGACTAGAACCCAATATTATAGGCATCAAGCGCCAGTCACTGACCCGTAAATGCTTCTATAATAAATAAACTAATATAAAATTCAGATATAAAATTCGCGATTTTATGAAATGAAGCGTCAATGAGATATTTCTAATTTGTCAAGAATTCGATACCAAAATTTCAAAAGAATAAAAAATTAATTATAATTATTACGTACTTTTCAGATAAATATTAATGGATTAAAAATGGTATTTCTAATATAGTAATTTGTAAAGTATGATTGCACATTATATAAATTTTTTGTAATTATAATGAGTTACCCTCACAGCAAGATCTATTGTAAGATACGATTTTTGCTGTTAACAAAAAACAGATATAACGAATTAAAATTTGAAGGATTTGTCATTATGTGCGATAATAAAATGCAAATTATTAGAATTTGCTCATTTAACCCCCCAAAAAAACCAAAGAAAAAAATTCAATACAAATTTTCAGCTTACATTTCTAGAGAGTTCATTGACCAGGAAATCGAATCCAGACCTCACATGAAGCGAACGAACATTCTACTAAGAAACCATTTTCAAAATGCGGGTAAATTCTATTGCAGTTCAGCCTTTTCTAATAATTCTAAACACACATACAAAAAAAATTGACCTGAGTGTGCAGATATTTCTGCTCTAGACCCCCTGCCCCCCTGCCTACTTCTAGGCTGTATATAATTATACAGATTTGCCAAGTTTATAAACATGAGACTTGTTTTCGCTGTAGGTTAGATAAATATGCATAATTCCAGTTTCTAAACGTTTATTTCTGTTAATTAACAAATTAAATATAGAATGAAATATTAAATATATTATGTTTAACATTTCATTTTTTGCGAAAAATAACGTAAATAATTTAATTAATTTTGTTCCTGTTTATTTAATTAATTTTAATGTCTTTAATTAATTTTGTTTTTGTTTATTTTAATAAATTTTGTTCCTTGTCCTTTTTCAATTCCTTCTATTAGCTCACACTCTCCCTATATATATCTTGATCAAATTTTCATTCGTTCATAAAATACTTTTCGTTCATCCACTCACGTTCGAATGCATTTTTTTTTGAACTTGTGGTGGATGACACTGGATGTGAATACAGTTTTTTCAAATATTTCATTCATTCATTAAATTTAATTCATTCATTTTAGTTTTTTTTCGATTTAAGTTGCATATATCTACCAATAGATGGTGCCAGATAAACTTTAAAAAATGAATGAAAATTATTTATAAAGGACTTCCTGCAATATAGTGAGAAAAAAATGAAGGAATTGACTTTTAAATTTTTTTTTATATTACTTGTTTATTGATTAGAACTTTATGAAAATTGCTTTTATTTCATAA
Source organism: Caerostris extrusa (assembly GCA_021605095.1). Lineage (NCBI taxonomy): Eukaryota > Metazoa > Arthropoda > Arachnida > Araneae > Araneidae > Caerostris > Caerostris extrusa. The sequence goes on along the minus strand of BPLR01009841.1, from coordinate 549 downwards.
CACCAAATTACTCATCAAGAGGCCTGATGGCGAGCGACTGGCGCTCGGTGCCACAGGTTTCGAGTTTGAGTCCCGGTGGTGCCATGGTTCGTATTTCACTTTAAACCGTAGGTCCCTGTCTAATATGATTGTAGAGCGTTGGGTGTCAGGCTGACAACCCTACTTATTACTTATTTTTAAATAAGAAGGAAAAAATATTTAATATTATTATTTCAATAAATTTCATGAAAACTTAAAAACTTTAAGTACTATTTCTTTTCTTTTGAAGTGTAATATAAAGTCAGTAACGTCTGTGCAGCGCTTGCCTTAAGGCATCCAAGACCAAGCTGTCTAAGTGTTTTGCCAGCTGCATTAGAACAAAAAATTATTTTGAATTTCATTATTTACAGACTGAAATTTAATAAAAAAATTTGCTTGCTGGGATGATGTTATTTTATTCTCTTTGTAACTTTGACTTTCTGTCTTAATTGTAATGTTTTTGTTCTCAGATGCTAGAAATTATTATTCCATCTCTTCGATTTATTTAATTTTTCTTACAAGATCTATCCT